>QGMI01000770.1:0-19202 GCA_007821535.1 Lachnellula occidentalis | reverse complement strand
ACTGTAAACCCTCCATTCTCCACCTCCACCACTTCACCCACCGTAACATTCCCCAACCTAACCGGCCGTCCCTCATCAAGCTCATAATTGTAACTCCATCCATCCCAGCTGATCCCCGAGATCGCATCACTGCCGTTAGCCCACAACCGCTGCACGCCCACGCTCCCGCTATACCTATCCGGAGCACTAAACGTGTAGTTCTGACTCCCTCTTGATTCGGGATTAACAACACCACTCGTCCCATTGACAGTATAGTTATACTCCCTCATATTAACCACCACTACCCTCTCCAACAGCCCCTTTACATACGCCGCATACGCCGCTTCCCGCTCATCCTGCAAGTCCAAGCCCACGATTTGTGTATCAGCGCCTCCAAGCATAGCCGCTACGACCACATGTCCATAATACGGCGCTTTTGTTCCCTTGGTCGTGATGTTCGTTTCGACAGGCTGCCAGAACTGGTAGCGGTAATTGGTGCCCTGATGCATGTGCACGCGGCGGATGCCGACGGATGCGCAGTAGAGATTGAAGTCGATGCCCCAGAGGGCGGCGCCGAAGGCGTTGGAGAGGCCTGGGGCGCCTTCGTTGTACAGGCTGTTGGTTTCGCCGAGGATGAAGGGGATTCCGTACGAGGAGAGGTTTTGGGCCAGGGCTGCTTGCGCGGAGACGGAGGAGACGGTTTTGGTGTGGTTCATGAGTGTGGATTGGAGTGTGACGCCTGGTTGGGCGGCGCCGCCGATGTAGCTGTTTGTGTTGGTGGGTATTGTGGGTTTGTGGTAGAGGGGAGACTTACTTGTGAGATGAAATGAGTTTGATATCCCTATCGACATTAAGTCCATCCTGCCATGTTGTAACTGGCTTGAGATGATTACTGACGCCTGCAAATGATGGGGCAAGAT
This sequence comes from Lachnellula occidentalis, assembly GCA_007821535.1. Taxonomy (NCBI): domain Eukaryota; kingdom Fungi; phylum Ascomycota; class Leotiomycetes; order Helotiales; family Lachnaceae; genus Lachnellula; species Lachnellula occidentalis. Next base: position 18,303 of record QGMI01000770.1, on the reverse strand, counting down.
ATCCATATGACTCCTTTGATGTGAGTTCTGGACAAGACTTTTGAAGCTCTTGCTTAATAGCACGCGTTCCATTCAACCACTGACTCACATACGTCGACTCGTTCCACCCAGGAGGGCGAACTGGTCCCTGCGAAGAAGTGGAGAAGAGATCGGGTTCATTTCCATACTCCCACCAAAGCAGCTTTCCTCCTCCAAGTGCTTTACACGCCAATGGTACGGTGTCAAGCAGGGACTGCCATCCAACTGAATTATTCCCACCGAGTCCCAGATTGAAGCCATGGCTGAACTTCGTATCTGGCCACGTATTGTAAGATTCAAAGTACGATGGTCCGATGAAGATTATAGTCGGATAATCCGTTGCTCTTGAGGGGACAATTGTGCTATTTATGGCGAAAGGGAGACTTGCGTTGTAGAGAGCGTAGTCTTGAGTGTTGCCCCCGACTCGGATGTATGGTTTTGTGCCGGTGAAGTTTCCGAGATTGTTTAGGAGGTTGTTGGAGAAGGTATTTGGGGAGGAATTGTTTCCTGGACAATTAGACTGCGACGAAGGTAAGATTTTGGCAATGGGGAAAATACCTGCAAAGTCTGGGAAAGATGAGAACTCGATTGAATAACTGACGAATGCTTCTGGGATTGGACCGCTGGCAGCTTCTGGCGGGGCACTTGACAGCTCAATGGCACTACCATGAGCAAATTCGAGGATTTGGGCAATGGTTGCAATGACCAGTATTCTAGATGGGGTCTTCATCTTCAATCCCTTGATTGACTCTTTTCTGAAGCTACCTGAACAAGGGAAATGGGTTCTAAAACAGGCTGCGGAGAATGAAGAGAAATGACTTTATATGAAAACCAACTACTCTACTGCAGCAAATCTTTCCAGGATAGTTCCAGATGGACATATTGTTCCACTGAAGCTCTGTATTATCCGCCGAAGCAGGATGATCTCGCTGTGAAGCTGACCCGGGGTATAGCGGGGTATGTAAGATGCGGGGGTGGCATACGATGCACCATATCGAGGCATCATATCGAGGGGGCAATCACGATATCGGGCACGTGAGGATTGTTACATGAGAGTCGTGTGTCTGAGTTGCTTCTGTTCTTTGTAAAAGACAGAATGTAAAAGACAGAAAATATTGTTATTATTGAGAGGGAAGAGCGAGATGAAAATCAGACGAAACGAGCGTGACGAGGGAGTATATCCTCTAGTCCCAGTACGGTAAGTCCACCCCTTTCCCCTCCCCTCCCCTCTATTCGGATTTACGCGAGGGATCTTTACGCGTAGCTCCTATCGCCGCATGACGTTCCAATTAACGATTCTCTCCAATTGACCCCACTTCTCGTCAACATCAACACCACTTACGAAGAACCTCTGCACCGCTCTTAGTTTTGCAAGGCTGCACGTCAATTGGACAATGCGATTTGAGTTCTCACACTGTTCGTTCTCATAGCGTATCGACCGTTGCATTACCATTCCATTATCGTTACTATAAGAAGGGCTACAATAGCCAGACACCACCCCCCCTAACGATGAATATCTTCAAAGCAAGCTCCAGAATACTACCCAGACGAGCACCATTCCAACCATCCACCTTACCAACACGAATTATTAGACCAGCATCCACCATGACATCCCTCTCCCACAATGTGCCGAAGCTCAATGATCCGTCGCTGCTGAAGACCGATGTCGCGTACGTGAATGGAGAGTGGGTGAAGGCGAAGTCGGGCAAGACGTTTGAGGTTTTTGGTATGCTGTAATTTGTTTGCGCTATATTGCTACGAAGGAGATATCTTGCTAATCAGCAATCATGCTTGCAGATCCAACATCAGGAAAACTCATCGGCACAGCCCCCGAATTCGACGCCCAAGACACACAAGCTGCTATCGATGCCGCAGCCGCAGCTTTCCCCGCCTTCAGGCAGAAGACTGGGCGTGAACGCTCGAAGCTCTTGAGGAAGTGGTATGATTTGATGGTACGTTCTCTGGCACAGGAATAGGATCTGGTTGTTAATTAGTGGAATAGACGGAAAATGCAGAGGATCTGGCAACACTTATAACATGGGAGAATGGCAAACCCCTCGCAGACGCAAAGGGAGAGGTTACATACGCATCGAACTTTTTCGAATGGTTCAGCGAAGAGGCGCCACGGATCTACGGCGATACGATACCCGCATCTCTTGCTGGGAATAGAATTGTTACCATCAAGGAGCCCATTGGAGTTTGTGGGCTCATTACACCGTAAGTCCCTTTCTTTCGCGCCCGCATTAGTATAGGCCTGACGAGTTTTATGCCAGATGGAACTTCCCCGCCGCAATGATAACACGAAAGATCGGCCCCGCCCTCGCAGCCGGCTGCACAGTCGTCGCTAAATCACCCGGCGAAACCCCCTTCACCTCCCTCGCCATCGCAGAGCTCGCCCACCGCGCCGGCATCCCCAAGGGTGTCGTAAATGTCATTTCCGCCCTACACAACACTCCCGCAGTCGGCGAACTGCTCTGCACATCTCCCATTATCAAGAAAGTGTCATTTACAGGCTCTACAGGTGTAGGGAAACTGCTCATGAAGCAGAGTTCCAGCACGTTGAAGAAATTGTCTTTTGAGTTAGGTGGCAATGCGCCATTTATCGTCTTCGACGACGCGGATCTCGAAGTCGCCGTAGCTGGAGCCATAGCATCGAAGTTCCGCTCGTCGGGCCAGACCTGCGTCTGCGCGAATCGGATCTTTATCCAATCCGGCATCTACGACACTTTTGCGCAAAAGCTCGCTGCGAAGTCAACGAATTCCAAGTCGGAGGCGGATATACGGAAGGTGTTACACACGGGCCGTTGATTCACGATCGTGCGATTACGAAAGTGGAAGCACATGTCAGAGATGCGGAGGCCAAGGGAGGCAAGGTTATTCAGGGCGGCCAGAAGATGCCAGAGTTGGGGGCGAATTTCTTCCAGCCGACTGTTATTACCGGGATGGACACGTCGATGGCTTTGGCATCCGAAGAGACGTTCGGACCTGTAGCAGGGCTCTTCAAATTCGACACCGAGGAAGAGGTAGTGCGCATTGCGAATAGCGCCGAGGTGGGACTGGCAGGGTATTTCTTCAGCAAGGATATCCAGAGGGTGTATAGGGTGGCCGAGGCATTGGAGGTAGGCATGGTAGGGGTCAACACGGGACTCATCAGTGACCCCGCTGCTCCTTTTGGAGGTGTCAAGGAATCCGGATTCGGAAGGGAGGGAAGTAAGTATGGTGTTGGGGAATATCAGACCATCAAGATGATTACATATGGAGGTATGGGAGGTCCGCTGCAGTCGTAGCCGGACCAGCAATTGAACGTTACGCCGCTTGAAGAAAAGTGAGGAAATATAATCAATTTTAAATCAAATCAAATCACATAAAATCACTATAATAACGTATCCAGCTAATCAATCATCCGGTGCAATTAACTGCTACAGTATATTAAAGTATACTGTGATTACTCCGTATGCTATTGCTATTTCATATTCACGCTCAGATGAATTTCTAAACTCGTCCTCGTAGCAAAATCGCGATATGGCATTTAGGAGTTAAAACATCGCTCTGCACCCAATTTTCGTGTGGGGTAATGTAGGTAGGTACCAAATTATTTACAGCATCGCAACTTCAATAGGCTTGGCGGTGGAGGGGGGGATACTATACCACCCCCCACCCAGTCTTCCTCCATTCATTCCCACCACAAGTCAAGCCCCCCACTCCCTCATTCAGGGATTCTCTTTTCGCTAAAGCTTACAACTACATAGGAATAGATATTTATATTGAAAAAGCATCTGATCGTACGGTTTTAACTGTTTCGTTCATTCGTGAGTGGTATGTATAATAGTCATTCCTTCCTTCTTCCCTCTTCGCACGCTTCGCTAGAAAGGGGGAAGTGGATGAGAAAACTAGAGTGTGAGATCAGGGTATGTGGTATAGATGATATGGTTCATTTGAGCTGTTTCTGTTGGGTAAGAGGGAGAGGGAGGGGAGGCTTGTTAGGAATGGATGGATGGATGGATGGATGATTGGATGGATGCACGGATAATTGGAAAGAATGCCGTTCGTTTGTTCTAGAAATAGGAAGAATTTTAATAGCAAATTAAGCACAGTATAGCGTAGCGCCTTGGATGCAATGTAATGTAAGATGCAAACAACGCCAACTCCGTCGTCCATAGCATAGCATAACATAGCAAAACGTATATCATGACCTTTTCTTTTTCTTACCATCCCACATCCATATCATCTACCCTCCCTCACTTACTCACTCGGCCCCCAGAATAATCTTTTCCAGTTTATCCCTCTCCCCACTCTCCCCCACCATCCCCCTAAACACACCCTCCTTATCCTCCCACAACTCCCTTGGACTCCCAAACTCCTCCACCCGGCCCTCACCCAGCACGAGGATCTTTTCGAAATCGACAATCGTGCTCAGGCGGTGCGCGATAACCACTAGCGTGCTATCGCCAAATTCCTCTCTGATGCTGCGCTGGATGAGCGCGTCGGTCTGCATGTCCACAGCGCTGGTCGCTTCGTCCAGGACCATGATTTTCGGGCGCGAGACGATGGCGCGCGCTAGGCAGAGGAGTTGGCGTTGGCCTTGCGAGAGGTTGAGACCACCTTCTGTGATGGGGGTGGAGAGGTTTGCAAAGGGGTTTTTGTTCTTGCGACTCGTCGTGGGGGTTAGAGGGATTGGGGTGTTGGTGCCAGAAGCGAGGGCTGCTTCGGCTTCAGAAATGAGATGGACGCGTACGAGCGCGTCGCGTAGCTCGACGTCTGAATGTTGGGCAAATGCATCGAGGTTCGAGCGGATGGTGCCGGAGAAGAGGACTGGGTCTTGCGGGATGATGGCTAGGCGGGAGCGGAGCGCGTGGAGGTTGATTTTGGAGATGTCAAGGCCGTCAATATGGATACTTCCCTGTCGTGCTTCCAGGAAGCGGAATAGTGCCAAGGTGAGAGATGATTTGCCCGCACCAGTGCGTCCCACGACGCCAATACGTTCGTTTCGCTCGACGCGGAACGTGAGGCCTTTCAGGACAGGCGGTAGGTCGTCGGCATAGCTTACAACCAGATCGTTAACTTCAAGACGTCCTTCCGATGGCCAATGCGCGGGGGGATCAGCGCCGGTTTGAGACTCGGTTGCTAGGTTCGAGTACTCGATGATGCGTTCTGCCGCATTCATATCCAGCTCTAAATTAGCATAATGCCTAATAGTCCAAATAACGGTACCAGTATACTCCAGCGCAAAACTGAGTGCAAAGCCCGCCAAAGAGGCATCAATATTGCTCATGCAAAGTATAAAAGTGGCCACAAAAGTAGCGAAAAACCCGCCCACAAGAGCCATGCGGAATCCCATCCAGCGATTAAAGGCCCATAGGTGCCAGAAGGATGTTGAGTGGTCGTCAATTTTGGAAAACATGCGTGTTATATAGGTGTTGGTCTTGTCAAAGGCCCGGATCGTTCCGACGCCTGTTAGGGCGCTACCAAATTGCTCGAAGACGGGGGATTTAGCGTTGGATTCCAGACGTTTTACTTCGCGGGCCCCGGGGAGATAGCGGAGGGCTATGTGTATGCATATTACTAGTAAGGCGATAGAGATGAGTAGGATGTAGGGAGAAATGAACACTCTGTTTTAAAATCAGTGGTGAGGCCGTGAGAAGGGAATGGGAGTTGGTAGTTACCCTGCTATTATGACACCGACGAGACGAAAGACGTTATTTGCTCCGAAACCAATGTCACCTGATAGGCGAGCATCGACAACGTTGAAATCTGCCGTGAAGCGGTTCAGGATTCTGCCTAGAGGAACAGTATCCATCCATCTCAAAGGGGTTCGCAAGATGGTAAAGGAGAGCTTGTCGAAGAGTGTGCGGGAGGCGCGGATAGATCCTGTGAAGATGTACCAGTATCTGAAGGTACCAATGAGAGCTGAGATAATGGAGAACGCGACGTAGATTCCGAGGTAATAATTCAGATTGTTGTGTGGGGGAGGCTCAGTCGATGCGGTTGTGTTTGAAAATGAGGGCGCGAGAGAGTGGACTTGGAAGGAATAGGCGAAAGCGTGGGTTGCGGTTGTGTGACGTTCGTTGTCGCCAGTCCAGAGACGGAGCCACCATGATCGACCTATATATGTCAGCAGCCACTTATTATAGGGAATGGGACGCTGAATGAGAACTTCGCCAGACTTAGAAAGCAGACAGGAGCGAATGAACTTACCAGTCAAAAGTGCTTGCATAATAGCATATGCAAGAATAGCCACCGACCAGAATGGTATCCCACCACTCGCCTTCATATATGCCAAATAAACCGCTGTCTTAACTCGCCCCTCTTCCCTCGCCTCTTCTTCAACAAACTTCCTTGGCGTCTTCGAATCCAGCTTTTTCAACGGCTCACCTTCATCAGAAGACTCTTCCGCAGAATTGACAGCCGTAGACTCGATAGATTCTTCGTCTTCTTGGATTTGCTGTGCACTTTCTTCGTGGCTAATGATTTCCTGGAGAGTACCTTCGTTTTCTAATTCTTGGACGAGACCCGCATGCTCGATTGTGCCGTCACCAAGTTCAACGATGTATTTTGTCTTGGATTTACAGAGGGCGACATGATGCGTGACTAGAATTCGAGTTCTGCCCACGCCCAGCTCACCTACAGACAGTCGAGAGTTAGCATTGTCTTCTGACTACCAGAGAAGATTGACATACCAGTAAGGCCTTTTTCAAAAATGAACCGTCCCACATGCGCATCCACAGCACTGAAGATGTCATCCAACACCAATATTCCCGCCCTCGAATACAGTGCCCTAGCAAATGTGACTCTCCACCTCTGGCCTCCACTCAAGTTAATGCCGTTCGCGCCAATCTCGGTTTTTTCCCCATCACTAAGCATATCAAGGTCTTTCTTTAGCGCACAGACCTCAAGCACCTTTTTATACCGATATTCATCAAATGGTAGACCGAATAGAATGTTGTCTTTGATGGAGGCGTTCTCGATCCAGGGAATTTGCGCTACGAATGCAATGGCGGAGGGGATTATCCAGTTGTCCGGCGTGGCAAGGTGATCATGACGGGAGAGCGTGTGAGGTGGCGATGGCACATTTATCTTGCCTTCTAGGACGTCGACTTCGCCTAGTATGGAAGCCAGTAGTAAGCTCTTGCCCGTGCCCGTCTTCCCACTCACAACACTGAGCTCGTTTTCTGGAAAGGCAATATCAATATTCTGCAAAACATATCGCTCATCGCCATCCTCTTTATCTTCATCAGAAGGCCAGGCGATAGAAGCATTCTCAAATGAAATGTTGGGGGCGTCGTTGGTGTTCTTGGTGATTTCAGGTGCTGAGAGGTACTTCTCGATACGGATGCTAGATACCCAGGCGTCGATGAGATAGGTCGTTAATTCGGGAATCACGCCTAGTGTGACTTCAAGGTTGTTGAAGACGCCAATAGCTGTGAAGGCTACGGAGGGGGTGAGGTCTCCATATAGGAAGGCGTAAACGGCAAGGGATGTTGCTGCGAGGGCTATAGGACCGGTGATCCAGCAGCTATTCCAGGTTAGGGAAGAACTGGGATGTGGAGGGAGTTGACTTACAATAGCAGAAATGTATCAGAAAGGTATACTTGCCACTGCTCGTCCAGTTCTTTGTTTCGAACTTTCCCAATCTTCTCGTGCCAATTGGACTCCAATGCCGAGAATTTGATTTGTCGAATACCTGGAATCATGAGCATGTAGCAACTTTTTAACTGTCGTGCATACCTTGTAGAGCTTCCGTAACGACTGCCATCTTTTGATCTCTGACTTTCATAAGTCTATCTTGAGCAGCTGAATATCGTCTGCTAAAATAAATATTGATGGGAATTGTCACAGACATTGCTGCAAACCCCGCAAGCAATGATTTCCACCCAATAATCATCAGTAAGAAGGCCAGTGAGACTAATAACTTGAACAGACTGCCAGGGAAATAATTATTGAAGGAGCAGAAGTCAGAAATGCGTTTCGTGTCAACACCTATGAGATTAACAGTCGATTGCTTTCCTTTTGGGTCGTCCTCTTCCTCGTCGACTTCGGGCTTGTCAGCCACCGGATTCTCCACTGCGTTTGAGATATCAGGACCCTCGCCAGATGCTTTTTGGCTCGATTTCGAAGCCCCCTTTACATCTTTTCTTCGCATCGCTTTTTGGAATATAAGGCCGGATAATTGGGCTCGCACTGGGATAGCAATCTCAGACCAAGAGATCCAAAATAACCAAGCCTCCACCCACGAGGACCCAATGGTCGTCACGCATAGAGTAAAAACCCAAATCCAAGCCTCGGAATGAACAGGATCTCCAGGAAGTCGTTGCTCGAGAATGCGTAGGATCTGGAACGTTACAAATTGCGGTGCAAAGACTCCCAGTGCTTGAAAAACTGTGAGAAACCATTGAATGAGGAATGATCCCTTGTGGGCGAGAAATACCTCTACCCAAAGCTTTCTTGTATGTTTCTTGCTCGTCCAGGATTCGCAGAGGTCCTTTGATCGTGTGAAATGGTCCATTTTGTGCAGGTCATCTTGATTGAGGCGCTTTTCCTTTCTTGCCAGGGCGAGCAGGCTATCCACCCAAGAGAAGCTGTAACGAGAGAGGGCTGACACGGTATACATGCCATCAAGAGGCACACCCTCCTGGAAGACATCTGGACGGCGGGGAATGCTGACGGCGGCAAAACCAGTGCAGGTGACGATGAAGAGTTGTGCGGTTCGGAGCGTGGTTATCTCTGCTGGTCCTTCGAAGCCAGAAGCCTGTGCGATGAGTTGGTCTTGGAAGAGGAGAACGGTGAGGAGGAGAATGCATGAAATGGCTGTGTAGATTCCGAGGGTGTAGGCCTTGACGGTGTCCCTTATGGTCAGTACGCCGGTTGTCTGAACAAGAATCAAGAACTACAAAAGGTTAGTACTTGAGTAGGGCCGCTATGGTAGAGTCACGTGGACATACCCATTGAGCTGCATTCAGCCAGTCCTCGACGACCGTAGGCGAACGATGACCCAGAGTAGCAAGTACAGCCAAGGCAATAGAAGTGAGAAAGCCAAGAACGACGAAGACTACGAGAAGAATCTTGGGAATCTTGGCTGAGTACTTGGCCATAGATTCTGGAGTAGCAGCGCCATCTTTGTCTTTGTAGATTCCAGCGTTGGCTTTCGAGGTGCGTAAGTGGGATATAATGTAGAATATTGAAGGCGACGTGAGCAGGAATATCAGAGTGGCCGCCACTACTCCAGAAACAAGGGATTTCGACAGGTAATGATACATCTTGCTTGATTGTAGTTGTCCCAGATAGTGTTGAGCTCTGGTTGACATGAGTATTAAATCATTTTTACGTGCAGACTCGTGAAGAAGAAAAATAAATAGATAAATAAATGTGGAGAAGTGGGGAGGAGGAAGGGGAAGAGGAAGATTCAATTATTTCCTGTACAGACGCCTTTTTATGAATAACTCTTCCTCTTCTTCTTCTTCTTTGCCTGGTCGAGTCGAAGTGGATATGAGTCAACCGGTAAGAAGGCGCCCGGAAGAATATAGAAAATTGGCTGGTGGCGGCAGGGAGATGTTGGATTTGGTGGGGGGCGGGCTCAAGATGCGATAGAGCGTCTGAGGGAGGGGCAGTCTAAGCGAAAAGAGGTAGGTGATGGACGACGTACGTCTATACAGTCAAAGATTCTAGACTTGAGGATGCAGCGGAATATAAATAATGGGGGACCAGTAGGAAGTTGGTCTGATTAAACCCGTCATATGATGAAAATGAAGGTGTTGGGAGACCTTACTTTATATACATCTATACTGGAGGTTGAAGTAAATTACCTACTTACCTTGACCAGGGTTGAGCGGTCACACGCCCATGCCGATGCCGATATCGAAGTAATGTAAGCATAATGATGCAAGCTCTCTGCTAGATCCTATCCTGCTGCACTCTAGATGCTGTATCGCAGTCGGCGGAAGGCGAATTGTTCTGCAAATACGAGAGAATTGAGGCGGTGAGAAGATAGATGAGTAATAAGGGAAGGGAAGATAGTCCGTCGGGTGCACGATGAAGAACTTCACTTCCTTCCCTTCCCTTCCCTTACAGTAGTCTGCGGGGGGGTCGGACAGGTCCACAATAGCGATCGGCTTTGCGGCTGCAGAGTAAAGAGTGGACAGCTCTTTGGAATGCCTTCCGTTTGGATGGAAATAGAATAGATCTCTAGTACTGCAGTAGTAGAAGAAGAAGCCGCACATAGCTTGTCCTCCAGAGTGAGAGTGAAGAAGTAGTAATCTGCACGTGATGAATGAGCTTTTGCTTTTATTGTAGTGTAACATGTCCCCCGCGGCCCTACGCAAGCTCCAGGGCGTTATCCATGTAGTGCCTAGCTAATGTGGTCTTATACGTCTTTAAAAACTATTTTATCTAAGCATTTTAAAAGATTAGGGAAGTTAAAGAAGGCTATGAAGGAAGGTGCTAGCGCTAGTATATACTTTTATATAAGTTTATAATATTAATTATCTAGTATAACGCTCCTAATCCTATAACTTATCTATAGTATTTATACTTAGCTTTAAAGGTTTAAACTAATCTCATATAAAAGTATCTAGCTATATAATATCCCCTAGCTCTCATATATATAAAATAGCTACGTATAATAATCTAATAGCAAAATCCCTAACTATAAAGCTAAGTATAATCCTAGGAAGTATTAGGCCCTAGCTCTTATATACTATAATTATATATATAGCTTAGAAGGGCATATTCTTCCTTATACAATCCTAATTCTTATACTTAAACTACTATATAATAGGGAAAATAGGCATATAATTTATATTACTATAAGTTAGACTAGTATATCCTTTAAACTTAACTAGAATTATAATTAGTAGGTCGTCTTTAATATCCTATGTCTCTATCTATATAATATCCTATACGATCCTAATAGAACTATTTATAAGACTTCTCTTAGTTTATAAGTTATCTATAAGCATTATACAAGCCTTAATACAAATTGCTAAGCTAATATCTAAACTATCTGCTTTATTATTTATAGCTTTATAAGCTAAGTCGCTTATATATAATAAATGCATATATAAAACGGGCTGCTTATAGTCTTATAAATAGTTATAATTATAGTAGGCTACCTTTATATAAGTAAAGAAGAGTCGTATAGCATTATTAAATAATGTAATCTTATTAAGGGAAAGGTTCTACTTAAATCAAAAAGTAAACTAACTATAGCTTGCTAGGAAATAATTACTACTTTATAATTTAGATAAAGCTTATTTAAATCTAAGAGACTTAGAACTACTTCCTTACTAGCATTAGAAAGTAAGAAGCTAAGCTATATGATTAAGAGCTATATATGTAAGTTTACTATTAACTTGAATATCTACTATATAAAGCTTCTTTCTTATATATATTAGACTCTTAGCAATTAGTAGCAACTGCTTAAAATCTCTACATATAATAATATTAACCCTACTATAAGGCTCATTGCATTATAGAGGAAAGATCTTATATAACTAGAAGTAGATTATGCCTAAAAGCTTAATGCTAATTATAGACTTCTTATTAATAATCAAGTACTTTATATCCTAAAGAGCTATCTATAAATAACTCTTCATACTAAGTATTAATAGTATATTAGGCCCTATATTATTATCCCTTACTTATATAGAAATCCATAGTAGTAAGTAGATTGTTTTACTCTTAAAATTATACGTAGCTACTCCTATCAGGGCAGTACGTATAATAGGATTAATATGCCTAGCCTTACAAGCTAAAGCAGCTATTTATACACTTGCCTATAAAAGAATATACATCTTCCTAGTCTTAATAACTCTATTAAGATTTAGTTATAATGCTATAAAGTTATTACTAGCAAGCGTTATAATATAATAATTAATAAATATATTATATACCTTTTGCTACTTAATATTTAATATAAGATCCTTAGGGTTTATAATATTTAGAAAGATATAATCAGCTAGGAAATCACGCTTTATAGTATCTTACTATCTAAGATCCATTTATAAATACTAACCCTAATATAGATTTTAATTATAAGCATAATCTAGATCCCGCTCGCCTAAGTTATTAAGGTCTTCTTATCATAAACTATTATCCTACTAGGGATTAATAGCTCTATATGCCTCAAGTTCTATATAAGGTATAATTAGTAGTAGTATACCTTCTATCTCATTATAGTTATTATTATCTATAACTAGATCCTCCTTACTAATATACTATAGAGGAACCTTATCATAAAAGTTATTAAGGTGATTATCATACTACTTATAGTATAATACATATGCCTCTATATAACTATTATAGTCCTAGCCGTCTATAATAAGAAGCTCCTCAACTTTTATAAAAGGATAAGTAAGTATTAGCTTAACATAATAGTAATCCTTATAATTATTATAGGTTAAAGAGGAATTATATAATAAGAAGTATTAGATTACTTATAGTAATATATAAAGGTAGAGCCTAAGCATCTTTAAGTAGTTATACTCCTATAACTACTAAACTAAGGTTATATATCATAAGTGTTCCCCTCTTTTTAGATAGTTAATATAACTTTTATATCATTTATATATAGATAGCTTCTCTCTAAATAACCTATCTAACTTAATTATAATATATTATTATTAGCCCTCCTTAGGGTAGTAAGGAAGGTTTATATAATCACGTATTAAATCTTGCTAGAGGATCTAGAAAAGGATATAGAAGACCTCCTATACTAACTAGTCCCGCTCCTTTAATAGGTGATTAAAGAGTTTATAGATAAAAGACTTTATTAGCAAGTTAGTATTAATATATAATAGAACCTACTATAAGTTAGCTAGGTATAACTAAAAGAAGTAGAAAGAAAGGAGATAGGCTTATATATTATCTTAAATCTCCTAATATAACTATAACTTCTTTTCTACCTTATTAATATATTTTGCTATATATAATACTAAACCGCTATAAGTAGCTATTAGTTAGATATCTATATTCGCCTGCTACCCTAGAGCTATAATAGGAAAGTATTGATTTAAGTAGTCACTATTCTAAATTAGAGCAAATATAAAGCTTTTACTATTAACCTATTATATAACGCCTACCTAGTCCTAATGCTTATAAGGGAAGAAGAACTAACATTCTATAATCTTAGTCCCTTATCTCTTTTATAGACAAGCCCCTAGCTTATAATAATTATAGTATTAGAACTAATTAATTATAATAGTAACCTAATCCTAGGAATTAACTACCTAGAAATAAAAAAGGGAAGATAGGTAATATAAATCAATAGGATAAGTTAAGTTAAGGTTAAATGCAAAGATCTAAGTATTCTAATACTTAATAAATGCTATATAATCTGCTTCTATATAAACACCTAGTTTTAGAGAATCCTTTATCTAGATAATATAATAGATATAACTAGTACTATAAGCCTACTACTTATAATAGTACTAATAATCCTTTATACTACTAAGAAGCTTATCTATTATAATCTTTAAGAAGTAACGAAATCGTATATCTAACTAAGCTATAATGATATATAGATATTTCTAGATATTATGCTAAGTAATCTATAGACAGTTAATCTCTATTATAGTCTTATACTTATTATAATTAGGCATATACTAATAAAGATCATCCTACTAGTAATTAATATAACTCTAGATATAAAAGATAGTACCTTTATCATATAAGCTTTAGACTTACGCCTTAAGACTATTTAGCTTTATAGACTAGAAAGGATAAGTTTTAATAAGATGATCACTAGCCTAAATAGCTTTACGAAGCATAAGGCTTCTATTTCATAGGCTCTTAGTTAACTCCTTAGCATTAAGAGTACAAGTTTCTAGATTTGTAATAATAAAGTAGTTAGCAACTTTCTTTATCTTTACTTATTAAATTATATTAAAAACTATAAACTAAAACTAAAGATAAGTACTAAACTAATTATTATAAAACTATAAAAGGTATCATGCCTAGGTATTAAGAGATATTAATTATTTATAAGGGGCATAGAAATCCTCCTAACTATATAGAAAGAGTATTAGGAAGCATATAGCAAATAGATAATACTAGCTACCTAACTTGCTAATTAGAGTTAAATAAATTACTAAAGTAAAGGCCTAGCTAATAGGAATATGTAAAGGTTATTAAGGTATCTCTTTAGCAAGTCCTATAGCATCTATAGCTTCTATAGGCTTTTCTTATTATTAAGCACCCTCTTATAATATCTCTAACTTGGTTTATTATATATTTAGGTTAAAGATTATAGACTTTTAACTTAAAAGCATAAGATAGTTTATATAATACTTATTATTACTAACCTTAAGTTTATATTCTTATACCTTATTAATAGACTAATCATTTCCTTATTATAAAACCTACTCCTCATTCTCTATTATTAGATTCTCTTTAAGGTTAATAATATACTAGGAAATATTGCTATTCTTAGAAAGCTAACTTAAATTCTCCTTAGATATTATAATATAGTAGTAGTTAGGATAGTTTACTTATAGCTAGATAAGAGCTTCTTTAATATAACTCTATCATGCTTAGAATTAGGAACGAAACTAGCAATAATATAGCTTATCCCTTCCTTAAGATTCTAGTAGATAAAGTAGTATAATATCTAACTTATCTACCTAGTAAGGTAAGTTAGAGAACTACTTTACTTCATCTTATAATATATATATTATATGCCTTATATAATAGTACTAGTATCCTTATTCATGACGTATTAAGATTACTAGATAGGCCTAAGTAATAATTAACTTCTTAAACTTAGTTAAATCCTTTAAATATTATAATATAACTCTAATATCTATATTATTCTTAGGACCCTATAGGTTAGGACTATTCTCCTTCTACTTCTTCCTATCTATAATATACTTATTATAAAGATTTCCATTATGCAAGTATAGTTTTATTATAAACTACCTCTCTTTATAATAAGGATAATACTTTATTATCTTATTATTAAGCGTATCATAAAACTCCTTAACCTTCTCTTATAATTTCGCCTCTATAAGAGGTACCCTAGGAGCAAACGGCAAAGGTAGAGGCATATTTATAGGTATTATAAAAGGTATGCCAAAGTTAGTAGACTCTTATCTTTCTTTAGAAGGATCTAGTATTAGTATATTAAACTAAAAGAAGGAAGAAAATAGACTACCTTATATAAATAATAAAAGAAGGATATTCTAAAAAGGTAGAAGTAAAGAAAACATCATTATATTATCTTTTAGGATTATAGAAGAGTCTTATATAAAGAGTTAAGTTAAGGATAGCTATTTTAGAAAAGCTTATTATTAGCATACCTGTTTCCCTTATACTACTTATTCTACCTTTATTATTTCCTTAACTATATACTAAGAGTTCTTATACTACTAATGCCAAGTAGATTAGATCTAGATATTAGAATCTAGCTTGTATAATAGCTACTTCTACTTCTACTTAAGTGTATATACTATCATTTAAGATTATAAGTATAGCTAATAAAAAGCTTTTAATTTCCTATTCCTAAACTGCCTAAACTCTAATTCCTATCATATCATATAGTAATAGGTATACTCCTTTATTATAATATTAACCTTAATTATAGATAGTATAGACTATAAGCTAAAAGAGTAAGAAGGTAGCTCCTTTTTATAAGGGCGAGAAAATAATATAATACTAAAAAGCTAATAAGAAAGTAGTCATATAAGGGAAGAAGGTAGTAGCAAATAAGTTTTTTTTTTAGGTAGATACATAAAAAGTATAGATAGTCACGCAAAATATAAGATTACGCAAGATTAAGAAAAAGAAGCAATTTAGAAATTAACTTATAATCTATTAAAGCAAATCCTATCATATAAGATAGTTTAAACTATAAATGGCAAATGTTGGTATACACATAGTGTACTAGTCTAGCCTAGTAATCTATCTCAAAGTAGTAGTTCAAATGCATTAGTTTCTAGGTGTAGATCTCTAGATATAGGTAGGAGAGCGAAGAGGTGAGGCCTCTCGCTCGCTTAGTCATCGGCGCTAAATCACGTGTGCCACGTGATATACACATTCCGACACTAGCAACTTTTCTCTTTGTGATCTGAGCTATCTTCCTTCCTTCCTGCTTACTACTACCTGTATAGTATAAGCCTTAAGTTGTAATAATAGTCCGATAAAGTAAGAAAACTAGTATATATGTAATATAATGCAATTGCATCAATTGTAGATCAATTGCAGATCAATTACAGATCAATTATAATACGGTAGAATCGCGATCGTACTAGCGGCCGTAATTGATAAGATCGATAAACTGATAAGAAAACGTTATAATAAGTGCTCTAAATCGTTCGTAAAAGCATTCCAATTGCTTGTAGGAATCGTCCCGAAGCGGCTAGCCTATGCTATCCTTTGTGCTATCCTTTATGCTCTACTAAGGCTCTACTTGCAGCTCTACGGTCTAATAGCATCCCCGAATGTGCTTGTAAAGCGTAGTATTTGTAAGGAATGTCGACTCGCATTTGGTATAGCTAAATGGCTAGCAATCTAGCAAATGTCTAAAGAGAGCTTAGCCTAAGGGGAGCATAGAATTGCATTTATGATAGGCCTGCAGTTGAGGTAGTCTATATGCGCTAGGTTGTTAGGATTCTAAGGCTTTAGAGGTTGCTAGAATTGCTATTACAGGGATTGCAACTAGAGGGATTGCAGCTTGAGGGATTGTAGCTTAAGCGATCAAGGAATCAATCTACTTCTACTATACTTGGAGAGCTTTCCTGAGGTCGCTAATATCCTTCTAGTAATCTATCTACTATTTTTGGAGTGCTGCCTCCTATATTCCCTTACTTTGAATTATCAGATTGATAAGCTACTTAATTGTACTCTTTCTAATATCGGACATATTTTTGGATGAGGGGATTTAGAGGTAATTCGAAGGGATTTCGGAAGTAAGGAGGCTCTACTACTAATCTATAGATATTAGCGTGCTTCTAGGGAAGCTGCAATTGTCGTAGAGGGGGTATCGACGCTCTATAGAGCTTGAGGTTGTCGATCTGAGGTTGTAGATTGCTCTAGTAGATCTAAGGGAGTATTAATGCTCTGCTAGCAGTCTGCTAAGCTATTAGTAATACTCTAGGGAAGCTGCAATTGTCGTAGAAGGGGGAAATGTAGGCACTTTGTGAATTATCGATTTGCGATTTGTGTGTGTTTTTATAAGGCAAATCGTGAAAACTCTACGTGTGTGAATGGAGGGAAGTTGATAGGTTGCTCTAAGCTATAGGCATAAACTATAGCTAGAGGCAGAAGGAGTTGTAGAATGCTCTCGAAGTATAGGTATAGACTATTGCTTTTGAGATGAGGGGGAGGTAATATGATGCTCGCTAGTGCTTAGTTAAAAGGTGCGAATCGAAGGCGTTTAGTACTATAGATTGCTACTAAAGTAGAGTATGCTACTAAAGTAGAGCTGCTAATTGGATACTGCTAACTTAGTATATACTGCGTATACTATAAGGCTACTGCTAAGTGATAGTATTTACTATGAGGCTGCTGCTGAATTAGGGTATACTGTATATATTATGATACTACTGAATAATAGTATATGCTACGAAATAAGCTACTAATAGAATGCTACAAGATTGCTGCTTGAATTAGTATATGCTGTATATGCTACTACTGAAATAGTAATGCTACTAGCTAGTATTTTGCTACTTTCGATCAAAATGAAGCTACTAAGATGGCATGAAACCTAGTTGCTCTATAGCTGCCTTGTGAGGTCAACTATTGATCAATATTAGTATACACATAGTATACTAGTCTAGCCTAGTAATCTATCTCAAAGTAGTAGTTCAAATGTATTAGTTTCTAGGTGTAGATCTCTAGATATAGGTAGGGGAGCGAAGAGGTGAGGCCTCTCGCTCGCTTAGTCATCGGCGCTAAATCACGTGTGCCACGTGATATACACATTCCGACAGCAAAAGTATTATCTATCTAGTCAAACAAGAAACCAAATAAGCTCTACGAGCCAAATCAAATAGAATTTAAAAACTTATACTTTAAAATATTAATCAACCTAAGTAAATCGCTAATAAGCATATAGTTAATAAGCATTTAGTCATATGCATGCTATTACTCACACTTTATACCTAAATCTATACCTAATTTTGCAAATTTACTTATACTTTATACCTGATTTTATAAATTTAATTATACCTTACTTTTAAGTTTTCAAGTTTATATACAATTTACTCTTAGAATAGTAAAGTTAGCTATCTCTCTCTTAAACCTCATATTACTATATAAGAGACTTCTTCCTTCCTCTTACCTCTTACTTCTTAATAA
>QGMI01000769.1:0-19217 GCA_007821535.1 Lachnellula occidentalis | reverse complement strand
TGAGCCTAGTAGTACGATGGGGATTACCCTTGAACTAGGCCTAATTAAGCTTATAGTAGGGGTATACCCCCCCCTGCAGGACTCATAGGTACCCGACCCGACCTATAGGTTAGGTCCTAAAACCTATAGGTCGGGTCTAATAATCATAAGGACCTATAGGTCGGGTCCGGGTCCTAACCTTAGACCCATGGGGACCCATGGCGACCCCTAGATGAGAGTAAGTGTAGCTTTTTGTGTCTGGTATTAGGGAGCATTATAAACAGCTTAAGAGGGTACATAACTGGTAGTACTGTTATGGAGGGCGTAAAACACCATAGGAGTCAATATAGCCCTTTTCCCTTGATTGTTTGCGTTATTCTTCTATTCTTCAGATTGGAGCCTTTACGTCTCAAACTCCTCATCCGAGCTATCTTCAGAAAACGACTCCTGCTTATGTTTAGGGCCCACACTCTGACTTCGCGATCCTCGACTACACGATATTCCTCTCAACTCATATTGCCAATGATCCTATATGATTCTGTAATACATATACCCATCTTCTTTGCATTCTACTACCCAGGGATAACCCGGCTCCATATCATAGATTCGCTGGTAAGCATCCTCAATAACGTTCCAAATAGATCTCCCCAAAGCCTCGCGCTTCGCCGATAGCCGCCTTCTAATAGCGCGGATCGACCGCTCGGCATTGCAATCTCTACAACCTATATGTCTTCCTAAGGTACTACTACTGTACCTACTAGATGACCCACTTAAAGATATTCCTGTACCTGCCTCTATACTAAGAATATTCTTGATTTTTATAGGGTATCTAAGCATAACAATACTTTATTATAAAAGTTGTGAAACCCTAGATTATTCCGGATACCCTAATAAAAGCCCGGGTTTATACTATACCCGTAAGAATTTGCCTGGATAGTACCCGTAGAGGCTTCACCCGGATATCTGGGGGTAGATCCGCTCTAGTTCCCACCTCTGCTTATTCTGCTTATTTGATTAGCACTCCAGATTTCATTTATCAAGTCTTTTGTGGGCTTAATATAAGTAAGCATTCGACTTATTCAAATACGGGTACAGACTTGGCAGCAGGCGCACTGGACTACTTTCCTGGGGCCAGCGCAGTTACACGACCTTAAGTACTCCTTCCGTATATCCGAGAACCCCCGGATTTTCAGCCCCCCAGACAATAAACCTCCGAGCGCTTAGCATGGGGTCTTCCCGGGATAGGGTTCTGATTCCATACTTGCTCGTATTTGCTGGCAACTTTTCCATTCAGTGTCGCACGACTAAGCTAGAAACGATCCACGAAACAACTCTGATACTATAGGAGGTTGAGGCTCATATTGCAGATTGGACTGGAAATATCTACCTTGCGAAGTAACGAAGTTCATTTGCAATCTAGTAAGTAAACAAGCCTCTGTTTTCAGGCTCACCTCTTGCCAAACCCACCCCCACCCGAAAAGAGATCTGATAGAGACAGTCGTTCTACGGGGCCGAATTTCAAGCCAATAATCAGTCAAATGATATCTATTTCAAATACTTCCCGAAGGATTTGCGGGAAGGAAGGCAGGAAGTGGCTTTCCAGAAACCGTCATTGCCTCTGGATAGCGTACTTTTCATAGATCTAGACAGCGCTTGTAATCAGACTACTGCATCCTCTTAATCTTACAGCCACACGGCCTACACCATCTTACTTACTATTATTGTGTTTTATGTATTGAGCGAATACTATCAGTAGGCTTTATTCTGTATTCGCTTATAATATTACAGAGCCTGAAATCACCTAAATCGGCCTATTAGGTATAAAGTAATGGCATTTTCATTCATGCAGAGCAGGGATACTTCAAGGTTAACATATGCACGGGAACCTTATTAAGGTTGACATATGCACGCTTTGCCAGCCTGACAGGGATACTTTATTAAGGTTAACATGTGCATGGCACTGCCCCCACGGTATAGGAAGGAGTAAGGCTGAATTTACCTATTCCTGACATCTCCTTTCTTCATTTTTACCAAACAATTCTTCCTGCCGCTGAAAGTTCATCTTGACATATTGAATAGCTCATTTTCTATACGTCTTGTCTTTATCCAGGCGGCTCCGCGTTCTCCATACAAGGACTAACTCTCGGGGTTTCTGCTATGAGTGGGCTTGAAGTTGATACCAGGGGCCAGCCTGTAGGTGCACTCCATAATCCTTAAAGCAAGAACCTCTGCTCTATACATACCTAGTTGAGAATGTCTCGCGAGTCAGTTTCTACTCCAGACGGTTCTGAACAGTCAATCAGCCATAAATACTTTCCCTATCTATTTCCTCTATCTAAGGAAATCGTTCTGACAACTTCTAGGGACTTGAAGTCGTACCTCAGGGGGTGGGAACCCCACTATACGTCGACAAATACCCAGTCCATCCCGATACATCAATACCAACACCAAAATCAGCACCCTCTCGTATCTGCGGGCTCTCACGGCGCACATTTTGGATAGTTTTGGTACTACTTGTTCTTGTGGTATTAGGAGCTGGGATCGGTGGAGGCGTTGGCGGTGGACTTTCCGGATCGCATAAAAACAAAAGTGTCTCCGCGACTTCGCAGTCTTCGAATGCGGGCGTTTCATCTACTTCCGCCTCTTTGACAGGCTCGTCCTCTTCGACTAACCCGTCCTCGACAACATCAACATCTACTAGAGCACCGCTGGCGAGCACTACGCCTGGAAGTTACCGTATCATCAATGTAGAATCCAACACAGCACTCGATCTGTACGTATTAGGGGAAGGATACCTTACCCACTCCACGGAACTTGGTGATATTTACCAGAGATATCTTCTTAAGCTCCTGAAGCAGTTTTTCCCGAATAACTTCTGACCGATCATTACCTAGCTTATACGGAAGCAACCTTAATGGTTCCACGATTGAATGCTGGTAAGCCCATTTCTCTGCCCTGCAACACCGTCCCCCAAATCATCTAGCCAAAAACGTCAAAGGTTCGAGAGTCTAAAATGTTCTTCACACAGGTCGTATAATCTCACCGCCGCGCCAGCCGCCTACACCCATCAATCGTGGCAAATAGCATCAGTAGGAGATGGAGCCTCAATAATCTTTAACACCAAAACGAACGCCTATATTACAGCCCCTAATAGTACGTGCCAGTCTCTACGATACCTGATCGTCTTTCTTACCTGTCTTAGATCTTACGGCCGGTGAGGATCCCTCCGATGGACATGCGGCAGTCTATGGTGCACTTCCAGGAAATTCTGCGGATCCATATGCGCGGTGGACCTTGGTGACCAATAGCGATAACAGTACCAGGTAACTGTTCCCTTCTCCTTCTGTTATTCAACCTTGTTGGCTTTGAAAGAACTACTTGTATATGCTGACTCCGTCTCATTGTAGTTTTTTCAGCAAGGCTTATACTACCAAATTGCTCGATTTGACGAATGGCAACACAACGGATGGAACTCTTGTCCTGGTATGGGAAAACGGTGGCGGGTCAAATCAGAAGTGGAATATGTTGCCTTCTTGATGCCCCTAGTGCACTGGAAACAACTTGGAGGGTGAAAAGTAAAATTGAATAGAGAAGTAGCGTATAAAACAGGTATAAACCGAAAGGGTACGAATGCCAGAGGTTTCATGAAGAGAACGCTGGAGGGAAAGTTGGGGACGCCGATCATTATGCCCGGCACAGACATTAATCTCAGAATACAACTTACAACTCAAAATGAAGCCTGCCGTGTGAAGTTGAACCAGGATGGTGTAATGTGTACTTATATCCAGTCTAGTCATATATCCAAGGTATCCAATTTCACAGATCTTCGAGCCGAACACAGCCCTAACCCAAGCCGCAAAACTGCAAGAATCCAATCACACTACCGCGCACCTCTTCTACGCTTTACCAAACTCCCATAAATCCCCACAGCCGATTTCGAAATCGCATCCCACCCATCATATATCGGATAAAGAATCACAGCGAACACCGCCAAGAACTGCCAGAAAATCGCCACGACGATCCAGCCAGTATAGAAGGAGCGGGTGAAGATATAGTTCCGGTACAGCGGTACGGGCCAGAGGAGTAGCGTGACGGCCATGACGAAGATCAGGAATGCCCAGGCGATTTTCAACCATACTTTTAGATCGGCGACGGTTTGTGCGTCGAATGGGTGTTCGAGTTCGTCGGGTGGCAGGGATTGTATTGAGGGATGCTGGGTGCTGATTTTCACGGGAGATTTGTAAGAGGGCTTTTCGTCGGAGCTTGATGAGGATCCGAGGGCTGGTGTAGAGGTTCCGGGGGATGCGGTGGTGTCGGTGTCGGAAGAAGAGTCGTCGTCTTTCAGGGTATCGACTCTCAGGAATTCTCGCCAGTCGAATGTCTTGGGTTGGGCGTAGGAGACGAGCAGTGAGTAGAGGATAGGAGAGAATAATGAGCCAATGGCTCCATAAAGTGCGGGCGCTTGTTCGACAGTAGTGGCTAGAGAAATCGTGCCGTAGATGGACTTTGCTGTGGTGAGCCATATAATAATTCCAGTTGCAAGTCCCAGGATTGGAGATATGACTGCTGCTTTCGTAGTCTGTCCGGTCCACATCAACGCAAAGAAAGTCGGGAAGACGGCGGGGCTCGTGATAATTGGTTGGACGTAACCAAGCCAGGTCATGTTAGCACCTCCATAACTGAGGGCGAGAGCGATACCTGTGATAAACACCCCGTGGAAGACGACGCCGTAGTGACTGATTCGTACAACTTGGCTATCGGTCGCCTTCGGGTTGATATAGGTGCGGTAGAGATCGAAAGACAGTATGCTGCTCACGGCAATAGACGAGGAGGAGACCGTGCTCGTAACAGACATGAACAGAGCAAGAAGCATTCCGACTGCCCCGCCAGTGCCTAATATTGCGTACAGCGTGTACGGCTCGACATATCCCGCGCCAACTTGGGCGGCAGTAAACGGATGAGGATATGTGGGGAAGATTGGAAGAGTCTCAATGACTCTAGCGGTTAGACCGAAGACAGTCCCGAGACCCCAAGGTACGCTGTAGTCACGTTAGCATTGATTCTTCCAACGCGAGTGCGAGAATAATAAAGCAATCTCCATTGAGTTGGAATGGATTCTTTTGGGCATAGGCTGAAGGAAGTTTGCACTTACGCAAATATAGCTATTGCGGCAATGTTGTAGCCTGGAACAGTACTATTGACCTGAGAAGCGAAAGATTTCTGCCAGAACCCAGTGTCCTAAACACGTTAGCAATTGTTATCTTCTTCCGGGGCTCTAATGAGGGGGTACCATAGTCATGAGCGAAAGATTGCCGAAACAATGAAGGATTCCAAACATAAATGCTCCCTTGGACCTAAAGGTAAGCAAGGAACCTTTATAATTTCCGACAATATGATACTGTCCGGCTGCTTCGATCGCAAGAACCTTGTCGTACAGCCCATGAACACCACCGACAACGTCGCTCACCAGAACGGCTACCGTAAACCAGATGATTAGGATGAGCGCTATGCATGTGTGGAGGTAATCGGTAATGAAAGTTGCTTTCAGTCCGCCGACGGCTGTGTACAAGACCACTGGGAACATTATTAGTCATAATCAGTGGCCACTGGGCGGAAGGAATTACCTCCAAATGGGAGTAAAATGGTTGCTGCCACCATGTGCATACCACTTATTCCAACGATCAACTGGGAACCTACAAGAATCATCGACGCACATCCAAATACCTGCGAGTCCGCGGAGTCAGCTTTGCCTAATCAGGAATGTTTTTACAATTTCTTAGAACGCGCAAGACACCCAAAACTCCAGTGTGCCCGGGAAAGGAAACGAAATGCTCGGAAAAGCTACATACATTATTAATGATGTTGAGAATAGCAAAGACAACATGTCCCCATACCCCGTATCGCATCTGAATAATCTCCAAAGATGTATGCGCGTACGGGACTCTTAATTTGGCCAGAACTCCTAGAACCGCCATCAAGGCAATTTGAAAGGCACAGCCAGCAGCAAACCAAAAGGGTCCTGCTATCCCATAATTGTATCCCATAACCTATAAAGTCAAGGAGTCAGCATCGTTTGTCAAATCTTGAACGACCGTTGGAAATTTGTACTTACTGACGAGAAAACCGTCTCATTGATCCACATCCACGAGGAAAACACAGCGGATGCCGTAAGGCCCGTCCCAACCGAACGATTCGCAACCATAAACATCTCCGATTTGCCAGAGTCTTCTTGGAGGTACAACTTCTGGACTTTGGTTGCAAGGAGAATGATTCCTGCAAAGATGACGCTGAGACCGATGACCATGCCATATCCAGTGGCTTGAGAAAGTAAGCTGACACCTTCTGTCACATCGCCCAGAGTAACTCGACGGACTATTGACATGACGTCCATGTTGGCGAAGTGTTTGGTTTTCTCTTGGGGAAACAAACTCGACCAAAGGTGGTTTCAGGCTTCTGAACAAGAACAAGAACGCTGGGACTGAATTGCCAAATTGGCTTCGGACAAGTAGTTATCAAAATTCTACGACCC
This sequence comes from Lachnellula occidentalis, assembly GCA_007821535.1. Taxonomy (NCBI): domain Eukaryota; kingdom Fungi; phylum Ascomycota; class Leotiomycetes; order Helotiales; family Lachnaceae; genus Lachnellula; species Lachnellula occidentalis. Next base: position 12,709 of record QGMI01000769.1, on the reverse strand, counting down.
GCTCTTGCCCTTCCAGATTATTATAAATTCCCTTTCACGTTCACAAGCAAAGTAAAAGCAGCGCGACGAATTGTTATAGCTTATTCGTGCTCCCGGGCTAGGGATCAGCATGTTGCCGTAAGTGAATAAAATGCCGGCATTGACTGGCAACTTTGCAATAGATCGCCTCATTTGTCCCATAGCTCCATAGAAGGCACCACATTAATAGTCCACTCAGCAACTTTCGCCCATTGATTCACAATTATGCAACATCACAATCATCTGGCGTGCTTTCGGCGACGATAACCGTAAATGAGTATCAATCATGCACAGCAAACGGATGTGGCCCTAACTGCTTTTAGAAGAAGGTTGGAATAGACTCGGTTTCCCCTACTAGAACAGAAGTGGGCGTGCAGACAAGCGTCGATGATCCAAGGGCATGAGTTTGGAATTATGAGTTGACGTGCTATTAACCCAATAGCGTTGACGAATCAATGATAAGCAATCCACTTTTGCGACCCCACATGGAGTATGGCACCAGAGCTGTTCGAAATAACGTCTTCGTGCACGTTCCATCTTGTCCTACCAGAAGCTCTGCACAGATTTATTATCATAGGATCCGTTCGTACAGGCAGGCAACAAAACAAAGGTGATGCTGACCACTAAAACTTCAACGTCGCAACGACAATCAAAGAAGGGCAAGAATGAAAAAGGACCCCGGAATGATACAATCTAATCTCCCAACCCCAAGGCAACGGGTCCAACTACCTACCCCGCTAAGAACTTTGGAGAATAGAAGGGCCCAAAATTCCAACCATTGTTTTCCCCAAAAGTGGAAAGCATCCCTCTACTTCTATTATAGCGATAACTTCATCTCATCTAGATGATTCGAATAAGAAACACGAGTTGAATCCTTGCCAAACTTTAACATTGGACTATCAATTCCTTTGGAGCTTTCCATATTGCCTTCTAATCTTTGAATAAGCCTCTCGCCAGTTTCAATTTGCAATCATGGCTGAGAATAAGGAAACCCATCAGAGTGACGCCAGCGAAGGTTCAAACCATCCAAAGGAGAAGAAAAAGCTTATTCTCAACGCTTTTGTCATCAACTCACCCGGCCACCTGTCACCTGGGCTTTGGAAACACCCTCGTAATAACTCAGCAGAATACACAAGCCTCAAGTACTGGACCGACTTGGCGCAGCTTCTCGACAAAGCCAACTTCCACGCGCTCTTCGTGGCAGACGTCCTAGGTGGCTATGATGTCTACAAAGGCCCTGAAAATGTAGGCCCGGCAGTTCCATCTGCGGCTCAGTTTCCCATAAATGATCCGCTGTACCTAGTACCCGCCCTGGCAGCAGCGACCAAGAACCTTGTCTTTGGAATCACGGCGAGCACCACTTACGAGCAGCCGTACCAAATGGCTCGTCGTTTCTCTACGGTCGATCATCTGTCAGGTGGTAGAGTCGCCTGGAACATCGTGACTTCGTATCTCGAGAGTGCTGCCCGTAATCTTGGGCTTGATACTCAGGTTGAGCATGACGAGCGTTACCGTATTGCAGACGAGTCAGTAGTTTCCCACCCAGCGCTTTCAGTCTTTTAGTCTCTCGAGCCAGGTTTTTCGAGAATAAACAACCGCTAATTCGCCGTGCTCCAGGTATATGGATGTTGTATATAAGCTCTGGGAAGGAAGCTGGCGTGACGATGCAGTAAAGAAAAACAGGGAGACAGGCCAGTATGCGGACCCAGATCTGGTACGTCAAATACACCACAAAGGGAAATACTTCAATGTTCCAGGGCCGCATCTATGCGAACCTTCTCCACAACGCACTCCGTTTCTCTTCCAAGCCGGGACGTCAAAGGCCGGGAAAGCGTTTGGCGCGAAGCACGCAGAAGCCATCTTTATGAGGTAAGTAATCTTCCTACTCGTATTTTGGGCGTCGCTTCGTAGGCTTGAGTGCAAGCCTACGGCTTTTCAAATTTGATAGCATCGTGGTCCTAACTTGGTACTGTCCAGCGCTCAACTTCCAGAGCTTGTCCAGCCTGCCGTGAAGATAATCAGGGAGCAAGCAAAAGAGAACGGGCGTGATCCCAGCAACATCAAAATAATTGCGGGCATAACCATCATCGTAGCAGAGACTGACGAGGCAGCTAACGCCAAGCGGGAGGAACTCTTGTCATACGGTGACAGGGAGGGAGCTTTAGCCTTGTTCGGAGGCTGGACTGGTATTGATCTTTCCACTTATACGGATGATGAGGATTTCCGTTTCGTGAAAGACTACTCCGTCCGATCAGTTGTTGATAGATGGAGCTCAACGGTACCAGGAAGCGATAATCTGCCCTGGAACAAGTCCCGGATCGCCGAGTAAGTATCCTTCAAGTCGACATAGTGCTCCTTCGCGAGACATGATGTTGCGTCCAGTCGTGCTAATCCTTGGATTTCGCAGGTACTTGATCCTTGGTGGTACTGGCGCCAAGGCCATAGGTAGTCCCAAGACTGTTGTCGACGAGCTGGAAAGATGGGTGGAGATAGGGGGTATCGACGGGTTTAACTTTGCCAACGTCACGATACCTGGTTCCTTTGAAGATATCATCGACTTCGTACTTCCAGAACTTCAGCGGCGTGGTCTTTTCAGAACAGAGGTTGAGAAGGAAGGCGTCACGACGCGTGAGGTCTTTTTGGGCTCCCCGTGGCTCCTAGAAGATCACCCGGGAAGGAAGTTCAGATGGGCAGCTGGAGAGGAGCCGCCGGTATATAGCAGTGATAGTTGAACGTTGTTCATGATAGAGTGGAATGAGAAAATGCCACAACCAGCCACGACCCGTTGTTGGAAATAGCTGCTTACATAAGCACGCCACCACATAAAACTCTGCAACGTGGCATACTTCACTCCTTAACCTTTACATAATATATTACTATATAACCTCTTATGCTAGCGCACTCCTCTCTCATATATCCATTATATCGCTTATAGTTTAATAGGTTATAAGCCTAGCGCTCTATTAATCTGCAATTAAATTAATTAAAAATAGCCTTAATTAATACTACTAGTATCTTTAAAGGAAAAGTTAATAAATCGGGCCTCCCTATCTAGTAAAATAATAAATATAAGAATATTATAATACTTACTCTCCCTACCTTTACTAAATAGCAACTTACCTACAAGTCTATTTTAATCTTTATAGATATTCTTAGTATTATTAATAGTACTAGTCTTCGACCTACTAGTACTAGGGCTGCTACTACTAGATAGACTAATAAGGCTAGACTTGCTTTTATCATCTTAAGCAATTCTATAGCTTTTAAATTTAAGCCTTAAGTAATAGTCTTCTAGTAAGCTACTAATCTCTATAGGCTCTAGAATTATCTAAAGGCACTTAACCTTAATTTAGACCTATTAATAGTATCTAACCTTAGGCTGCAATTTGCTATAGATAAATTCGATCTATTAAAGAACTCTATCTAAAGCTTTATACTTCATCTTATAAACCTTAAGGTAAAGCTATCTTCTATAAACTACCTTATTACTAATAATAATATAAAAGAAGTTTTACTTAATAGTTTACTAAAGGAAGGTACTTATAGAGCACTCTAGGCTACTATTTAAATGTAGGTACTAAGAGATAAGAAAGGGCTTTAAGAGATAATTATTATAATATAATCCTTCAAATCTAATATTATACTTTTATTAAAAGCTATAGCAAATGCAGCTTGTAATAATAATAATAGTAGTAATAATAAAAGGAGAGGAAGAGGTTATAGAAGTAGAAGGAATTATAATAGAAGCTATAGAAATTAAGATAGATCTTAAAAAAGAGATCGAATCTTAAAATATTAAGGATTAAAGGATAATAGCTTTAAGAAGAAGCTCTACTACTAGTATAATAAGGCTAGTTATTATATTAATAACTATAAGAACTTCAAGCGAGCTAAGAAAAGAGAGTAGTAAGAGAAAAGTAATAGCAATAAGGATAATAGTACCTCTAGTAGTACTAATTATATTAGAGTTACTAGTATTATTAATATAGAAGACGATTCCTTCTATAATGCTTCTAATACTTCCTATATAACTATGCTTTCTAATTAGCTCGATACGATTAAAATGCATTTAAAAATCGGCCGGACTAGTCTAAATCGCAATTATAAGGTATAGCAATTTCTATAGTACTACTAAAATTTAATCTAGACAAGTTACTAGCAACTAGTACTAGTTATTCTATACTACATTTTAGTACTATTCTATATATTTACATTTATCTAGTACTTCTAGTAGCTTATTTGCTTATAAAAACGAAAATTAATCTTAAAAGTACTAGTAATAATCCATATTATACTAGCTTATAATAATAAGATAAGTACTATTATAGACTTTAGTATATCATACTACTTTAGTAGTATCTACGATGACTTTATTAAAATAAAGTATTAGAAAGAGCCTTAATTTATAAAAGTTGCCAATAGCTAGCAAATTGTATATAAAGGATATAGTACTATTAATATTAAAGTAGATAGTTAGGAATTAGAACTATCTAATATATAGTTTATATCTTAATTTAGTAAGCTTTAATTAATCTTAGTATATAAGTTAAATAAATTAGGTATTAGGATATTAGGATTACTATATACTACTTCGTAGTCATATGACTTAGTAGGTACTAAGTTAGTAGTATAGAGACTTAACTTCTATAATATAGGACTATTATTAATACTAAGTAATATTAACTAGAACTAATAACTAGTCTTACTATATAGTACGAGTGATCTAATATCTATTACTTATGATATTAATACTAATTAGTAGTAATCTTATAAGAGATATCATAAAGTAGTAAGGTTTCAAACTAAAAGAAGTAGAATCGGATATAGAGGTTATTATAATCTAAAGTATCTTATTTTATACTAAGAACCTTTAATAATAAATCTGCGATTCCTAGAGGTCATTATAGCCTAAAGGAGTAATTATAGACCGATTTATAGTTTTCTAGAAGTTATTATAGCCTAAAGGAGAGCTATAAAAAGGACTATTTAGTTAGTTTAGGACACTAGAGGTTATTATAGCCTAAAGGTATCTATGTCTATTATATAGAATAATTGAAGCTTTATAAGTACTAGAGGTTATTATAGCCTAAAGAAGCACCTTATTAGAAAGTATTATATTAAAGAATTATTATAATTAAAACGATTTTCACTCTTATTTTATTCTAAAAACCTTTAAATTACCCTTTTAGATTTACTACTTTAAGATCTAAAAATACTCTTAGAAAATATAATACTATATAATAATAGTTTAGGATAGCAATCTAGAAGGAGAAGAAGAGGAGTAGGCTAATCTACCTAAGTTCTCCTAGCTAGAATAGTAAGATATAGCTCCTAAATCGACGTTTTTAAAGCTATTACTAGTGCCTAAGAACCTATGATATTACCTACTTAAAATACTATAATTATCCTTTAGATATATTAATCTAAATACTTAAGAATAGATAATTAATATACTACTTAGCAACTTCTACTTTCTAGATCTTAATAGAATCTACTCCTTTAATATTACTAATTACTAAATAAGGAGGATTAAGGACGACTAGCTTTAAGGTACTTTTCAAGCTAATTTTTTAGAATAGACTATAAAAGACTTTATATACTATGACCTTATAACTATATATGCTTTAAGGGATACCTTATACTAGTAAGGCATCTTTTATACTTGAAAAGACTAGGATCTAAGGCCTATTATACTATAGGTTATAGTAACTCTTTTAAAGAAAATAAGATATAAATAGACTAATAAAGAGATCAAGTTTTAGATAAGCAAGAATATATAGTTCTACTTATGATTAAACCCTAGATTTAATAAGCTTTTCCCTTTTATAACCTTATTAAATCAAGGTAGCTTGCCCTACCTCTTATAAGCAGGCTTATAAGTAGGCTTAGTCTAACTTCTACTATATTAATAACCTCCTCCTTTAAATAAGAGTAAAGGCTACTATACTTTAGGTATTAGAATACTTAAAGACCTAAGGCGAAGAAGATAATAAAGACTAGTAGAAAAGACAATTATAGAAGAACCTAGTAGGCTATCTAAGACTATACTAAATACTATATATAGACTTGATAGAAGAGAGCTCTTAAAGGAGTAGAAGTAGACTTATAAAGATAATAAGAAGAAGTATTAAAGGTAGAAAAAGATTAAGATATAAAAGAAGGAGTAAGAAGAGGCTTAGTATTTTAAAAAGTTTAAGAAGATAAAAGAATACTCAAGTAATACTAATCTAATCTTTAAGAATCAACTTCTACTATACAACCTAGAATAGATAAGAAGAGAGCAAAAAGAGCAAATAGACTACTAGTATTCTTAATACTAGTAGTTAAGATAATACTATAATTTAAGCTTATCTTATAGAAATAAGAATAATAATAATAGTTAGGAAGATAATAAGTATAGAGGAAAGAAGAAGAATACTAATAACCCTAATAGCTAATTAGAGCTATCTATTAATAATAGCCTTATAAGATCGGCAGTTAATAAAAAGATTATTATAAAGTAGCTTATCAATCTAAGCAAGCTATATTAAGACAAAAAGTAGTACTATAGTAGTATACTATATAATCTAATTAGCCTAAAGCTTAAGATCTTCTTTAAGAACTATAGAAATGCTAACTTCTTCTAGTATCTCTATTATTATACTTTTCTTATAATACTAAAAGATAAAGCTTTTAACTTCTTTTATAAGTTTCTTATAGATAAGAGCTTAAACTTCATATTAATAATTATACGTATAAGAGTAGAATTTAAGATAAAGGAGAATTAGTAGTACTACTTAGAGGAGTAGAATATGACTATACTAGAGACGATTAGTCTAAAGTTAAAGAATAATAGGAAAGATATATTAGAATGCCTTTAAATTCTTTTTATAAGATTGGCTAGATACTAGAAGGGCCTGCCTATAAACTACTAAGGTACTAATAATCTTAAGGATAAGGTTATTACTATATATAAAACTTATTAGAAATGTAGATAATATATCTTCTTACTTTTTATAACTTATTAAGGCGTTTATACTTAATTGTAAGGTATTATAGTATCTATAATAGTATTAATAACTTCATAGAGTTAAGTAGAAAAGAAGCGCTAGTAATAAAGAATTAGTAGTAGCAAATTCGACTAGTACTATATAGATCGAACGTTTAGTAATAGCAATCGTAGTAGATTATATAAAGGTAGTAGCTATTAAGGTTGCTTTAACTTTTAGAGTATTAGAAGACTATCTTAAATATTATTATAGCTAAAGAAGTACTATATTTATTAAAAGGATAGCTACTAGTCTATAAAACACTCTAAAGAAGAGAAAGTAGAAGTATATATAAAGTTTAAGGAAAAGTCTTATAATCTAAATCCTATAACTATAAAGTATAATAGCTTTTTAGTAGAGTATAAAGGCCTTGATAGCTTCGAATCAAATACTACTAAGAAGTACTTTAGCGTATAATAGGTAGTAGACTATAATAGCAACTATAGTAATAATAATAATAATAGTAATAATAATAATAATAAAGGCGATAATAAGTATTTCTTTATAGATTTTAGTAAAGTAAATAGTCTAAAGATAATCTCTATCTTAGTAGATTAATTAACTTTATATGCTCTTATAAAAGTTAATATTTTCTATACTAAAAAGTAACCTAGGATAGTCTTATCTTACTTATTACTTTAAGAATCGCCTTAAATGCTTATATTATCTAAATTGCCTACTAAAACGCCTACTAAAACGCCTACTAAAACGCCTATCAAAACGCCTATTATAATAGGCGATTTGCTTAGCAAAATATCTTTCTAGATACTATTTTAATCAGAAGTATTTACCTTTAAGGACTACTAGTTAAAGGATCGCTTCTAGGAAATCATACTAGATAGTAGGGTAGTAGGAGTATCTATAGTAAGTAAGGCCTAGTTTATCATATTAATAAAGCTATTCCTAGATCTTAAAATTAATAATAACTTAATAGGCTATTATATAATTTGATTTAGCAAAAGTAGAACTATCTCTAAAGGCTTTATGATTATTCCTATTCTTATTAAAGATATTACCTTCTACATTCTTCTAACTAGGACCCTATTCCTACTTTATATTATAGATATAGATCAATTAAAGGTTAAGTTAGATAACTTAGAGAATATACTAATTTAAGGTAATTAAATGATCCTAGTAGTATATAAATAGGAGTATCTATTTATGCTTCTAGACTAATTAGAGTAATTAGTAGCTTACTATTACTTAATAGAAGCCTAGTTATACTAAATCTACTATCGTTTTAGGTATCTCTTAGTCTTTCGATTAATAAAGATTCTATACCTAGCTAGCTATAACCCTAATACTAAAGCTATTTACAAGCTTATAAAGTTTTATTATTAATACTAGATAAATTAGAAGGCGTCTAGAAGATTTAAGTTCTTACTAAAAGACGACCTATACTTTAATTATAAAGTTATTATTAATATCCTTTATATCAATTTAAAGCCTATACTATAGGTTATTGATTTAGCTATAGGTTTCTAGGCAGCTAGATTCCTAGCTAATATATCTACTTAATATATATAGGATACTATTAAACTATACTAGATTGATATATATTAGAGCCTACTTGATCTCCTAATTCATAATGCTAGTACCAACTTTATAGCTATAGATTTCTACTAGTACGCTAAATTAATAGGAATCTAAGTCAAGTAGGTCCTAGTAGAAGCTTATAATATAGTTAAGAAAGTTAAGAGATATTATACTCTTCTTTAACGTATATTCTAGATCCTTTAAAGCAAATTATAAGGGATATTAGATGATAAAAAGATACTATAAATAGCTATAAAGTTAGTAAACGATTTAGTAGGCCTAAATAGGCTAGTACCTACTCTTCTCGTTTTTAGGACCTACCTATAACTTGTAGAAGACTCTCCTATATCCCCTAATATTATACTATAAGCTAAAGCAATTTAGAAGGCAACCTATAAGGTATAAAAGCTTTAGGCTAAGCACTAGGTTAAGAATACCCTTAATATATATAATAGACTAGATACCTTAGGCATCCTAGCTCTTCTCTTCTAATTAGAAGTAGAACTATTTAAGCTTATTTCTACTAAAGGAGAGACTTATATTATCAAGCTTCCTAATAGACTTATAAGCTTCTATATAACTATTATTAGAGAGTATTAGACTAATAAGGCTAGCGATAAAGTAGATAGAAAGATCAATCTAGATATCTAGCAAGTAGATAAAGCTATAGTAGCTAAGAGTAGTAGTACTATAATACTTCTAGATTTAGATAAAGATAGAGAGCTACTTCTAGTATATTAATAATAATGTAATATACTTATCTAAAAGCAATAATATAGCTGCCTAAAAGGCTTAAAGAATAAGCGCTATACTATCCTTGATCTAGATAATAAGGTAGTCTATATTACTATAATTAAGTAAGATACCCAAGTTACTATAATATTTATAATATAAAAGAAGAAGGATAACCTTAAGCTATTACTAAAGTTATACTAGTAGGAAGTTATTACTACTCTTAGAAAGCTATTCTAAGGCTTATAAATAACCGAATTTAAGAGATTACTTAGCTAAGATATCTTCTACTTTAAGGTATACGACCTCTAGAAGTATAAGAAGATATATATTTTTAAGGTATGACTTATTAATAAGATTAAGGGAAAAGCAACTAATAAACCCTATAAGAAATCAAGACTTATAATCATAGGCTATAGCAATCGAGAGAAGGAGTTTATATTAATATAATCTTTAATAATCTAGCGCGCTAGCTAGTATGTGATTCTAGCTATTACTTTCTTATTAATACTTATTAAAGACGACGTATTTGATCTATAGCTATAGGACATTATATAGGCATATACTTAGTTAGATTTAAAGCTAATATAAACAATTTTAGTATATTTACTATTACAATTCTAATACTTCTACCTTAAAGGGACTATTATAGTAGTAATTAAACCTCTATATAGAATTGCGGAAGTAGGAACCTACTAGTATATAACGTACTATAAGTATTATAAGGAGAAGCTTATAATATAAACGTTAATATATAACTCCTACTTTATGATTACCTAGAATAGCTAAAGGATAGTAATAGTAGGAATATAGATAGATAATACCCTAATCCTATATAATAGGAAGTTTGCTAAACTAGAAGATAATAAGCTTATTAAGGCTAAATTAAGAGTAAAGCTAAAGGAAAAGCTAATAAGAAAGAATCTTCTTATTTTTAATAGTTATATCTTATTAATTAAAGGGAAGAACCTTATACTTTACTAGAAAGAGTAGGGAAAGAAGCTAGAACTTATTAATACTAAGGCAAATAATAGTAAGTAGGTATATATATAATAGTATATATATAGCGCCTATATCATATCGATCTACTAGCTAGAAGCTTCTTTTAATCTATTAGTAGTAGTATAGTATTAAGATCCTAATAAGATAGAAATCGTAGTATTTAATAAACGCCTTGATTAGTAAAAGAATAACCTTAATAAAGGTCTATACTATATCCTCTTATATCTTCTAATAGCTAGACTTTTTATCTTTATTAATAGATTTCTAGTAAATAATAAAGATTTAAGTTCCTAGTTAGGATTTATTATTATACTAGCTAATAAGGATATATAAGAGCTAGGCGAGTTTACTATTAGCGGAAACGTAGTATATTAGAGCTTAATAAAAAGTAAGAGAGTTATAAGAAGTAGCCTCGTATTAGAAGTCTATAGAATGATAGCTAGTATAGATATAAGAATCGTGATTAGTACTATATTAAAGCGTATTATAAAAGAGTTAGGAATGCCTTTAATCGAGATAATCGTCTATATAGACTTCTACTCCTTTTATGAATACCTTATTAAGCTTAGTACTATTAAGGAAAAGCGCCTAATAATTGATATTATAAGTCTATAGGAATCATATAAGAAATAAGAGCTATACGAGATCTACTAGATTAATAGTAAGGATAATCTAGTAGATATAATAATAAAGGCTAATCCGAATCGATTACTAGAGGAGCTAATTAATAAGAATAAGCTTACTATAAGAATAGAAGGATAGGTTAAGAGATAAGCAAATAGAAGAACTATTAAGCCTTAGAGCTAACTATATTAGTCTCTTCCTATAATAGCTTTTATAGCGATTTTAATATATGATTCTAAGCGACCTAAGGATCTAACTATTATTAGTTGCTTATTAGTTTCTTAGATCCTTCCTAGTACTCTTATTAGCTAATTCGATCTTTAGCTATATTTAGACTATATTTTTCTCTTATATTTATTTAAGCCGTACTTCCTTATAATAAAGTCTTTTCCTTATATTATTACGAGACCTATATTATATAGGCAATATAAGGTATGATAGACTATATACTAGTATAAGAAGAAAACGATAGATCTCTATTCTAATAAAGTAATACTAGTAATAAAAGAGAAGTTGCTAGTATTAGGATATTAGGATCACTATATACTACTTTATAGTCATATAACTTAGTAGGTACTAAGTTAGTAGTATAGAGACTTAACTTCTATAATATAAGACTATTATTAATACTAAGTAATATCAACTAGAATTAATAATTAGTCTTACTATATAGTATAAGTAATCTAATATCTATTATCTATAATACTAATATTAGAAGTAAAATTGGAATTTGTTAATAGTTAATATATTATAACTTTAGAAAATAATATATACTTTATAGTAATAGCAAATAATAATAGTATCTATAAAATCAAGCTAAAAGTAATAGCTATACCTATTTTACCTATAAAAGATATAGTATAGAATATACTTTATTAACGCCTAGTATTAGGATATAGGATATTAGAGGTATTGTAGGTCATGTGATCTAGTCACATGACATCGCGTAGCTTAGTCAGCGAAGAGTATAAAACCTCTTCGCTCCTATAACCTCTACTTAGAATACTAAGTAATATCAACTAGAATACTAAATTAGTCTTACTATATAGTAATAAGTAATCAATTATCTAATACCTAAGATACTAATACTAATTAGTAGTTCATCTTATAAGAGATAGCTATAAAGTAGTAAGGTTTTAACTAGAAGAGATAGAAAATAGTATTAGGCTAACTAATTAAAATAATATACCTATTTCTTATACTAAAGAATTATAATAATAATATCTATATACTCTTCTAGCTTTAACTAACTAAGTATAGAAAAGTCTATAGATATTATTATCTAGAAGTTTAAAAACTCCTATATACTAACTAACTAGTTAATAGAGCTATATCTACTATATAGAATAACTTACTTTATAAGCTTTTAGACTAACTAACTAAAACGATAAAGCAGCTATTCCTAGACTAACTAATTATAATAAAGGAACGTTTTATTAGAAAGTAATATACTTTTAAAGCTATATAAGCTTCCTCTTCTCTCCTAAAAACCTTTAAATTTTCTATCCTAAATTCACCTCCTTTAGGTCTAAAATACCTAAAGAAATAATAGTCAAATTAAGTAATAATAATAGTACTAATAATAGCGGAGAAGGTAGAGCCTTAAGTCTTAAAAGTATGCCTCTTATTTGTTTATAAGCTTTAATACTAGATCTAGAAGCTTAACTACTCTAAAGAAAACCTTATTAAAGCTAATCTATCATAATCCTAATTCTACTAAAATATGCTTATAAGATAGATAAAAAGATATAGGAATAACTAATAAATAT
>QGMI01000768.1:0-19271 GCA_007821535.1 Lachnellula occidentalis | reverse complement strand
TTATAGTAAGTAAATAAGGCCTTTGTATATATAAAAGAATACTATTCTAGTACTTTCTATACTTATTAATTATATAAGTTATAATAGAAAGTATAGAAGTAGCTAGAATACTAAAGGTTTTAACTTATATTATAATTATATAATAGATTATAATAACTTCTAAAACTATAGTAGCCTATATTACTATAGAACCTTTTATAAGATTTACTAAGAAATTAATATAGCTAGCTTTATACTAAGCCTAATTAGGTTAAAACCATATTTAGTACTTATTACTATATATCTAATACGCCTTTTTAATAAGTACCTAAATAGCTTCTTTATAGTAGCTAGTAGTAGCTTAAGTAGCTTAAGATCTTAAATAGCTTAAAATAGCTAAAATAGCTAAAATAGGTAAAATAGCTTAAAAAATGTAGTATTTTTATAAGAATTAAGAAACTATAGGCCTAAAAATATATAGTATAGTATTAAAATATAAATCCATTTTATAATCTTATTTTTATCTTCTATTTTATAGTTTTAGCCTACTAGTATAAATAGAAGCTATTTTTACTATCTATTATACTTATAAAGTAAATTATATCTAGTTTAAAAAACTTCTTAAAAATTACTATTTACGCCTCTACTAATTAAATTTAGTAAGCTTATAGTTATTAAATTATAAATTACGTTATTTACTTTATAGGTTAAATAAAACCTATTTTTACTATAATTTTTATAGGTTTTATAGCTTAACTTAGAACTAAGTATTATTAAAATTCTTAAAGTTTTAGAATCTTAATAGTAGTATTTTAGTTTTAATAGCTAAGTAAATTGCTATATTAATTATATTTAGGCTTATTAGAGGTTTAAATAGTTTATAAAACTAGTAAATTTATTTAAAGCTAGTAGCTTAGTAAGCCTATCTGCCTTTTAATTATTTATAAGGATATAAATTAGCTTTAATATACTTTTATTTATATAGTTCTTAATTATATAATATTTAGTATTAATATACTTAGTCCTTTTATAAAATATAAGGTTATTAGCTAGTAGAAAGGCTCTATTATTATCTATATATAGTAGTAGCTTATCTTACTTTAATAGGTCTAGTTTTTTTAGTAAGATTCTAATAAAGGCTATTTCTTTAGTAGCTATATTTATAGCTATATATTCTACTTCTATAGTACTTTAGGTACTATACCTAACTATATTATATTATCGGCTCTACTAAGACGGTAGCTATATGTACTAGTAGCTATATACGACCTAGTAGGGCTTATTTATTATAGCTAATATCCTAGATCTATCCTAGAAGTATTCTAGATCTATCCTAGGTCTATCCTAAATCTATTATAGATCTATTATAGATCCTATTATAGATCCGTCCTAGATCTATTCTAGTAATATCCTAGTAATATACTAGTAATATCCTAGGTCTATTATAGATCTACTATAGACTTATTATAGATCTATCCTAGAAATATCTTTGATTTCTTTATAATATAGAAGAAAGGAAGCCTTCCTATTAAACTTATATATATAAAAGCTATAGACCCTATTAGGTATACTAGTATAGGTAAAATATACTAGTATAGGTAGTTTCTTAGAGACTAGGGAATTATACTTTATCTATCCTAGAAATATCTTATCTCTATTCTAGAATCTTCTACTTTTTACTTTACTATACTATTAATACTAATAACTTCTATTTTATACTTTACTTTATATAATTTCTACTTTCTACTTTACTTTAAATATTATAAAAACCTTTTCCTTTCTTCTTTATATTAGATATCTTAGAAGTCTTCTACTTTTATCCTAGAACTAATCTATCTCTATTCTATATATTTCTTATATCTAACCTAATAATAAATATATCTATTCTTTTATTCTTTATATTTAAGTTTATTAGAGAAGTAGTTAATCTAGCTAGTAAAAATATAATCTAAAGCTTAATATACTTAGTTTAACTTATAACTTTAAAGTTAAATAAGCAAAATTCTATTAAATACTTAATCTAGAATACTAGAGCTTAGTCTATAAGAGGGTACTTTTATTAATCTTAAATAAGCTTTATATCTAGTATTTTAAGCTCTTCTTAGTAGTTTCCTTAATTATTATTAGTCTTAAGCTAATAAGCTTACTCTTTATACTAATCCTTTATTTAGCTTCTTTACTAAAAATATAGTATTAGTTAGATTTTATACTATTAGTATTAGTATCTTAGGTATCAGATAATTGATTACTTATTACTATATAGTAAGACTGATTTGGTATTCTAGTTAATATTACTTAGTATTCTAAGTAGAGATTATAGAAGTAAAGAGGTTTTATACTCTTTACTAACTAAGCTATATGATATTATATGACTAGATCATATGACCTATAATACCTCTAATACCCTATATCCTAATACTAGCAACTTCTCTTTTATTATTAGTATTACTATATTAGGATTAGGGTAACCCTATCGTTATCTCTCTTCTATTATATAGTCCTTTATACCTACTATTACCTTTATAATATAGGCCTAAAATATATAAAAGATTTATTATAGTATATACTATAATAAAGTACGGTTTAAAAGAATATAAGGAAAATAGTAGAGAAGATATAGTTTAGAATATAGTTTAAAATATAGCTAAAGATCAATTTAGCTAATTAGAGTATAAGGAAGGATCTTAGTAATTAATAAGAAACTAATAAGAGGTATACTCTTAGGTCGCTTAGAATCATATATTAAAACGCTTATAAAAACGCTTATAAGAGAACGCTTAATATGGTTAGCATTGTAGTTCTACTAATGCTCCTAATCTATCTCTATTTATCTAGCCTTCTACTTATACTATAAGTACATTCCTATTAATTAGAGTCTCTAATAATCGATTTGGATTTATCTTTATTATTACGTCTAATAGATTATCCTTACTATTGATCTATTAGATCTCATATAGCTCTTATTCTTCATATGACTCTTTTAGGCTTATAATATTAATTATAAGACGCTTCTCCTTAGTAGTACTAAGCTTAACGAAGCATTTATAGAAGAAGTACGAGTCTATATAAACGACCGTCTTAATTAGAAGTAGTCCTAATTCTTTTATAATACGCTTAAGTATTATGCTAATCATAATTCCTATATTAATACTAGTAACTATATTATAGATCTCTAATATAAGGCTACTTCTTATAACTCTTTTACTCTTTATTAAGCTCTAGTATATAATATTACTTCTAATAGTAAACTTGCTCTCTACCTTATTTATATCCTTATTTGCTAGTATAATAATATACCTTAACTAGGAACTTAAATCTTTATTATTTACTAGTAATCTATTAATAAAGATAAATAATCTAGCTATTAAAAGGTCTAGGAGGATATAGTATAGGCTTCTTTTAAGGTTCGCCTTCTACTATTTAAAGCGCTTATTAAGTACTATTATCTCGATCTTATCTAGGTCTTAGTATTATACTATAACTAATAGATTGAATAATGTTTCTAGCTAGTAGATCGATATAATATATACGCCTTAAGCACGCTATTACATATAGGCCTACTTATAGTTACTAGCCTTTATATTAATAGTCTTAAGCTTCTTCTCTTACTCCTTTTACTAGAATAGAAGATTACTTCCTTCTTATATTAAGATATAGCTATTAAAGATTAGAAGGGTACCTTTTACTAGCTTTTCTTCTAGCTTTACCTTTAATTTAGCCTTTACTAGTTCCTTATCCTTAAGCTTAGCAAACTGCTTATTATAGAAGATAAGAGTATTATCTATCTACATTCTAATAATTCCTACTCTATAGCTATCTTTAGTAATAAGAAAGTAGGAATTATAAGTTAAAGATCTTATTATAAGCTTCTCCTTATAGTAATAATTATATGTTATAAACTAATAGGTCCCTACTTCTATAATGCTATAAAGTAGCTTGATCACTATTATGATCATACTATTAGAGTATAGATATCTGAATTATAGTAGTAAGTATACTAAAATGCTTCTAATTAGGTCTGACTTAGATTAAGTATATGCCTAAGTAATATCTTATAGCTATAGTAAAAATCCTAGTAGTATTAATAAGAGGGCAAGTATTACTAGTACGCGCTAGCTAGTACGTTAAATTATTAGCGATTATATTAAAATAAACTCCTTCCTATAATTGCTATAGCTTATAATTACAAGTCTCGATTTCTTATATAGCTTATCTATAGCTTTCCTTTTAACTTTATTAATTATATAAGCTTTAAAGATACATATATAACTATATACTTTAAGGTTATAGATGATAAAGTAGAAGACTCCTTATCCTAATAAGCTATTAAATTCTACTATTTATAAAGCCTTAAATAGCTTCCTAGGCATAGTAATACGCTCCTACTACCTTAATTTAATAGCTAGCTTAAGGTCTTCTTTCTCCTTTACTATTATAAAGGTCTATATGATCTTAGTACTACTCTCTTATACTATAATATATATAACTTCTATATCTAAATTAGGGATTAAGTAATACTTATTCTTTAACCCTCTTAGGCATCTATAGCTTTGCTTTTATACTAGTACCTTATAATAATACTAATATACTAGAAGAGGCTCTCTAGCCTTATCGTTAGACTCTGCTACTAGCGCGTCTTCTAGCGCTAGTATAGCGTTATTAGCATCTATAGGTAGTAGCTCCGGCACTTGCTTAATATCTAGATCGATTTCTCCTTATACTACTTATTAGAGTTCTAAATTAGTAGGAAAGTTAACTTTATTACTATACTTATTTATATACTATTCTTTAATAATAGTAGTATAGAATTGCATTAGACTACTAAGGAGTATAATAATGTATATTTCTCTATTTATAAAGATTAGCTTAAATGGTCCTATCTAGCCTTTATCTTTATAGAAGATATAAATATCTAATTAGAAAGGAAGAAAGAGAATTATAGAAGTATTTAGGCTATTTCTTATTATAAGAGCATTACTAACTTATTATATAGCATATAGTTGATATACTTTACTTATCGCCTTTTAAATTGCTTTAGCTTATATAGTAATATTTAGTAATAGTAGTAAGTTATCTACTATTTATAGGTAGGCCCTAAAAACGAGTAGAGTAGGCACTAGGCCGTCTAGGCCTATTAAGTCGTTTATAGCCTTTATAGCCATTTAGAAGATATTATCTTAATATAATATCTCTTATAATTTGCTATAAAGTATTATAAAAGCTTATTAGAAGAAGGTATAGTATCTTTCTACCTTCTTGATTAAGTTATAGGCTTTAATAAAGATCTCTTTGACCTGAATTCCTATAGATCTAGCGTGCTATCTAAATTGTATAGCTATAAAATTAGTACCTACATTATAAACTACTATATCTAATAGTCCTTGATATGAATCAATCTAGTATAGCTTTAGCGTATCTTATATATATCTAGTAGATATATTATCTAGGAATCTTATAGCCTGAAAGCTTATAGCTAAATCGACTATCTATAGTATAGGCTTTATATTAATCTAAAGCATGTTTATAATAACTTTAAAATTAAAGTTATAGTTATCTTAAAGTAAGAACTTAAATCTACTAGGTACCTTCTAGTTCTTCTAGCATTAGTAATAGTATTCTATTAGCTTCTAAATAGCTTTAGTATTTAGGTTATAGCTAGCTCGCTTTAAAATCTTAGAGAGTCTCTAAATTAATAGGTATCTAAAATAGTAATAGAGTTGATAAAGCTTACTATTAGTCAGATGATAGTAGGCAACTATCTACTCTAATTAGTTTAAAAGCATCTAAAGATATCTCTATTTCTATATAACTAGGACTCTTAAATCGTCTTAAATTAGGACGTTTTTAAGGTTGTCTAGCCTAACCTTTAGCCTGTCTATATTACTAATATAAAGTAAGAATAGAGTATTTATTAGTAATATATAAAAGGTAATTAGTCTAAGTAGGGTTAGGATATAGACTATACCTTTTAATATAGCTATGCCTTTACTAAACTTAATAGTATGTTTTCCTACTAAGTTATTATTTATTTCGAGATCTAGGAATAGCTTTATTAGCGTAATACATTAGCCTTTACCTGCTATAGAGACTCCTACTATATTATTATTAGGCATAATCCTATAGAAATGCTCTAATAAGTATTAGTCCTTAGACGTGAATACTATCGATCCAAATTAAGGTAATTCTAAGAGTGATTTTAGGAGTATCTTGCTAAGCGAAACGCCTACTCTTAGAGGTGATTCGCTAAGCAAAACGCCTACATTTAGTAGAACGCTTACTTCTAGTAAAATGCTTACTTCTAGCAAAACGCTTACTTCTAGCGAAATGCTAATTAGTAAAACGCTTACCTTAAGTAGTTTGCTAAGCGAATTGCCTTCTATAAAAATAAGCAATTTAGTAAACTAAGGCGATTTAGATAGTAATTTAGATGATAATTTCAGCGTAGAATTATAAGATAAGACTATCTTATATTATTTTCCTTCTATAAAAACAGGCGATTTAGAGAACTAAGGCGATTTAGAAGGTAATTTAGATAATAATTTTAATATAGAATTGCAAGATGAGACCATCTTATATTACTTTCCTTTTTTAATAAAAACATTACTTCTTATAAGAGCATATAAGATTGATTGATCTATAAGAATTGCTATAGCACTTAGGCTATTAATGCTACTATATTCTATAAGGAATTGGTTATTATAGACCTCTTCTTTATTATTATTATTATTACTATTATTTTCATTTCCTATATAGGCTTTATAAAGTCGTTCTCTTGTGTTATTATTATTAGACTAGAAGCTATTAATACTTTTAGCCTCTACTAGGAAGCTATTATACTTTATATATAAAGTATTAGAATCATTTGACTTTTCTTTAAACTTTGCAAATACTATATTTCTCTCGTCCTTTAAGTGCTTTATAGACTAGTAGCCTTTTTTGCGATATATATAATACTTCTTTTATAGTAATAATGTCTATAAGCCTTAATTACTATTCTAAAAGTTGGAGCGACCTTGATAGCTACTATTGCCTCTTAGGGGATTATAGAAAGTGCCTCTACTAGTACTAAAGGTCTAATCTATATAGAATTAATCAGATTTAGTCTTATTTTTAGAAATAAATTAGTACTACTATCTATTCTTTATTACTTGCTTTCCTAATCTTCTCTCCTTTAATTATCAACCTTTATACTTTTCCCGATCTAAGGAATCCTTTTACTAGGAGCTTTCCTAATACTAAATTATTAGTAAAACATTCTTAATTATTACTAATCCTATCTCTCTATCCTCTAGCTCTTTCTAGCAATTCCGCAAGCTAAAGGATAGCATTTTCTACTCTAAACTACCTATATCTAAGGCCTAAAAATGCTAACTTTACTTGATAATAAGACCCTTCCTCTCTTACTAACCTCTTCTAGTACTTTAAGAAAAGGTAATAAAAGGCTAGTAATAATATAATACCTCCTCTCCTTAAAGGCAAGGATGCGCGTAATACCTCTATTTCTATAGCTATTATAAATAAACTAATAGATATAAAATAAGAGTAAAGAATTTAATAAGAAATCTAGTTAGATTTTACTATATATATAAATACTTTTATCTCTTCCTACTAAAAGCTAGACTATAAGAAAGCTGCCTTTAGCCTTAGCAAGAAGGTTATTTAGTACTTTACTACTACCCTCTTTATAAAATTAGATAGTACTAACTATACTCTAATATATATAGCTAGTAAACCTTCTAAGGCTACGACTATAACTACCTCTAGGCAAGTCTCCTTTATAGACATCGTAAAGACTCCTAAAAATATAAGGGCTACTTCTACTCTTCTATTAACTATACTATAGACCTCTACTTATAATAGCGCCTCTACCTTAATTTCTAGAGCTACCTTAGCTAGTACTAGTACTACTTCTAGGAAGCTAGACTCTTATATTCTAGTAATAATCAACTATCAGGCTATCCTAGACTACTCGCTCCCCTTTGCTATTAGATAAGAGCTAGTGCGAAATATTAAAGGCCTTGCCTTAAAGGTAATCCTATCTATTACTCCTATTTATACTAGATAGGCTATTACCCTATTAGACCTTATAGTAAGAGACTTCCTACTTATATAAGAAGGGAAGAAAGCTATTACTTAGGTTATATAAGCTATAGACATTAAAATACTAGAGAAATAGAAGTCCTATGCTATTAAAGATATACTTACCTTATTTCCTTTAATCTTTCTTAAGGAAGTTATTATAATTATAGCTGAATAAGTAATAAAAGAGGTCTTTATATAAATAAAGGCCTACCTAGTTAACTACTACCCTTCCTAGTATAGCCTAGATATAGACATAAGACGGATTACCTAGATTATCTTATTTCTAGAAAAGGTTAAGCCTTTCTACCTCTTTAATAATAGTAATTAGTTATAGATTATTAATAAAAAGCTAGTCATTTCCTAGTACAACCTAGGATACTAGAGCTTCTATAATCTAGTAAAATGTACTTACTTTCCTAGGTATCTAATCTATAGTACTTAAACTAACTAATATAAAAGGCTTATAGGGGCAAACTATAAGCATACTCCCTATTATACTAACTACTATAGACCTTTCCTAGCTAGGCATAACTACTACCCTACTACTTTTAAGTAGAAGAATAGCAAGATCTTTAAGCTAACTAAAAAGCAACTAGATCTTATCTACTACTATAAAGATAAAGACTTCCGTAATACTCAGGTAGTTATAATAGCTCTAGAGGAGGAAGCCTAGGCTTTAATATAGGCCTACGCCTAGGCAGTAGCCGATATTGTATTATAAAATACCTAGAAATAAAAAGGCAATAGAGTTAGCAAGCATGAGAATGCTAGACCTAGTACTAAGCCTACTATAAAACCTATAGCTAGCTAGAGTTCCTAAATGATCCTCCTCTCTAGCTATACGAGCCTCTTATTCTTAGTCCTAAATAGGGATATAGATCTTAATTTAGATAAACTCTCCTAATAATAATAAGAAGCTAGAGTTAATAGTACTATAGTATAAGCCGCTCTTAAAATAGATAATCTAGAACGTAGAACCTTTAGGTCTACTAGGTAAATATTAGTAAAAACTAGGTATCCTATATTATAATTCTCTAATTAGCCTTTATAGAAAAGATTAATATAGTCTATATATAAGAACCTAGTATATACCTAGGTACTAAAACATAAAACTATCTAGCTTATAACTACTATGCCCTAGTTGATACCTAGGATAGTAATAAATCTAAATAGTATAAGCTAAAATGCTTATAAGTTATAATATACGTATGAAAAGGGGCAGGCCTAAAGGTATAGTAGAGGAGACTAACTTAAAGCTATGCCCTCTTCTAGATTAACGTTAACGGATTTGCTATTCTTAATATCTACTAAACCCTAAATATAGTAGAAGTTATTAATTATATAACTTATTTCTCTTTACTAATAAAATGCCTAGTTAGTAGAGACTTTAATTCCTAATATAATATATTTAAACTAGGAGTAGCAATAGTACTTAGAAGCTAAGAACTTGTAGATTAGGTAGCTTCTAGTAATATAGATTTTATTAGAGAACCTAGGGTCCCTACCTAAAGGTATAGATATATGCTTAACCTTACTTTCTCTAATATCCTATTTATATAGTTTAATATATAGAAAGACTTATATAATGTATTAGACTACTATATCTAAGTTATGATCATTCTTAGGTAAGGAAGAGTATTACTTAAATAGTTTAACTACTAAGTTTCTAAAACTAACCTCTCTAAATTCACTAGGCTTATTTAACTAGTAATAGCTTAGCTACTAAACTCTTAAACCTTTATAGATACTAGGCAGATTAATAAATTTATAGAATAGCTTATAAAAGTCTTTAAATTAGCAATTAAAATAGTAGGCAAGCCTTAATATAACTAAGGAAAAGACGCCCCTTAATAGACACTTAAATGCTAAGATGCTTACTATAATTACCTAGCTTTACTTAATCGCTTAGAAGATAGTATATAAAGGGAGGAGACGTAGAAATTCTTATATACTATCTAGAAGGCGAAAAGAGAATACTAGAGATATATTATTAATAAAGTGAAAGATAATAAGGATCTCTATAAAATTATTAGCTAGTATAAACTAGCCTCTAATTTAAAGGCCCTCCTAATAAAATATAAGGGAGTAATTATTAAGAATATTATAGAAAAGGTAAAGGTACTATAGTCTAAAATTCTTAATAGGTTTAGTATAAAGAATGACCTATTAGATAATCCTTTATAAAACTAGGAAGGATTAGGCTTCCTAGAATAAGATATAAATATCTCGTTTGATAAGGTAGAAAGTAATATAGTAAGAGTACTTAGTACCTTACTAGGCATAGATCAGGTTATAGTTTAGCTCCTTAAAGCCTATTAAGAATACGTTAAATACTATATCTATAAATTGCACTAGTAGTGCCTTATATATAGCTACTTCCCCTTATTCTAAAAGCTTGCTAAGGTAGTAATAATGCTAAAGGTTAGTAAGAAAGATAAGTCCTTAGTCTAGTCCTAGAAGCTAATTACTCTCCTCTCTTATATCTTAAAAGGCCTAGAACGTATAGTAGCTAGACGCCTCTTCTAGACTGCCTTGACAAAAGGCATTCTTAGCCCCTAATATAAGAGGGCCCTACTTAAGCGATTAGTAATAGATCTAGTTATTACATTTACATATAATATAGAATCTGCCTTCATAGCTAGTAAGTAGGTCACTATGGTTATAATAGATATTTAAGGAGCCTTTAATGCCCTCCTTAAATAATAGCTCTTATAGCAAATAATAAAGTAAAGCTTCCTCCTTTCTATTCTTAAACTAATAAACTTCTTCTTTTCTAACTAGTAAGTATAAGTTAAGCTAGAAGGCTTTATAACCTAAAATTATAAAGTAGTATATAGTATGTCATAAGGCTCTCTACTCTTCTTAGTCTTATATATGCTATATCTTATAGAATTGCTTTTATAAGACTAAACGCTCTAGTTTAGCTATACTAATAATATATGCTTATATTAGGTATTAGATTACCTTAATTATAATATCTAGGCACTTGCTATAGATATCTATAGCATTATTATATAGGGTACTAAGTATAAAATCCTCTTTACCTTTAAAAAGTTTAAAATGGTCTACTTTATTAAAAAGTACTTTAACTATAACCTCTCTTATATAGTAAATAAGGAACTTATAATTATCCTTATACTAATCCTAATAAATAGTAACTTATAACAACTAGGGCTCTAGTAGCTAGAAGTATAGTTTAATAGGAAGCTCTTCTTTAAAAGATATATTACTAAATGTATAGGTAAGGCCTAAAAGGTAGCCTACTAT
Source organism: Lachnellula occidentalis (assembly GCA_007821535.1). Lineage (NCBI taxonomy): Eukaryota > Fungi > Ascomycota > Leotiomycetes > Helotiales > Lachnaceae > Lachnellula > Lachnellula occidentalis. The sequence goes on along the minus strand of QGMI01000768.1, from coordinate 7,943 downwards.
ATATAAGGCCTAGTATAGATAATATACAGCCCTCTAGTAGTAGCGTTATAGAAAGCTATTATTATATATATACTTCCCTTAGTACTTTATAGTATAAAAGCCTAGTATAAAGGCTAGAATAAAGTACTAAGGCTATTATAGTTAGGTTAATAGGAAATAGTTAGTACCTAGATTAGCTAGTATATCAACCTAGTAGATAAAACGCTCTTCTTAATAGCTAGAAAGATCCTTCTAGTTTAGAGAACTTCTTTTATTATTACACTTTTCTAGGATATAGGCCTTCTCTTAGCTTATATAGCCTTAAAAGAAGCAAAGCTCTAGTTTATAATACAACTAAAAACTATTAATACTAACTACCCTCTAGTAAGTTAGATCCTACCTTTCTAAATCCTTTATAGTAGAGAAGCTAGAATGCTATAATAGACAAAAACTAAAGTCTAGACCTTTAAGGTTCTTCTATTAGATATCCCTTACCTCTAACTTACCTCCTTATACTTCTCCCTAAACTATAGAATAGACCTAATAGAAGGCATTAATAAGGTAATAGCTTCTAAGTAGTTTATAGACTAGCTAAAAACGCTTAGCCTAGATGATATCCTAGTATACTTAGACGGCTTGGAATAGTATAATAAGGATAGAAAGCAGGTAGGATATAGCTACTTTATCTACTAAAGCAATAGACAAGTAGCTTCTAGCTCTAGCTTAATTAATACTCTCTCTTATGTCTTTAATATAGAGGCAATCAGGGCATATTATAGGTTATAATAAGTACTTAGGCTTCCTCCTAGGGATTAATAACGCTACTACTAGCTTTATATTAATAGTACCTTAGTAATATAATGCATTTAGAGTAATGCGTCTATATCCTCATAGTAGGCCTTCCTTAATATACAAGGGCTTATAGAATAATATAATATTAGGATTTAATAAAGTCTAGGTTATATAGGTATCCCTAGGAATAAAAAGGTAGATAAGCTTATAGACATAGGTATAAAGGCGCCTTGCGATATAAGACTAGCAGGTAAGCTTATAGTTAATAGCATTAGGTCTATTTATTAATAATAAAAACATATAGTATAGTAGTAATAGTAGGCTGAATATAGCATGAAACTTTTAAAGTAATATATATCATTTAGACCTAAATATCGCATTAAACCTCTCTTTAAGCTTAAGCTCTTATAACTTATATTATACTATCTTCTTATACTTTAAATAAGGTATAGAGACTTTAAATAGTATTATAATAAATTCAAATATCTTAATACTAAAGTAGTCTATTTATATAACTAATTAAAAACTGTAAATTATATTATCCTTTACTATAAAATAGTATAAAAGCTTTAAATATAGCTAGGCAAACTAATCTCCCTTCTACTAGATAAGTAGGAGGCATATAAGTACCTAAAAGATATCTTAGATAACCTTTTTAGCTTTAAGGACTTTATTAGTTAGATAAAGTTCTTTTTATAAATCTATACTTGCTAATAGCTTATATAATAATCATATACCTTTATACCTCTTATAGGTTAGCATAGTATAGTCTAATAGGATATTAGATAGATATATTTTCTAGCTAGTAGAAGGGAGATAAGAGTCTAACTACTTTATAACCCTTTTATAGGTAGGAATTATAATATAATCACTCTAATATAAGCCTATATAGGGACTTAAAGATAATAGGAAGGCTAGGTTTAATAATACTATTTCGCCTTATAGTAAAATAATATTATTAAAGTAGGCTATTAGTAACTATTCTATAACCTTATATAAGGTAGGAACTAGGGTATAATTATCTTTATAAAAAATTTTATTTTATTTAAAAAAAGTTTAAAGGTTTTTTACTAGGATTAGTATAAGTCTAAGTTTAGTTAATTCTATTAAAAGCTATATAAAAGCATTTCTTTCCTTTATTTATAGCTTATACTATATCTATCTTATATTATATATATATGCACTTACCTTCCTTTTACCTACTTAGATACTTAAACTTTACTATTTTAGCTTCTAGTTAAAGTATCTATATCTATCTAAAATTTCTTACTAGTATCTATTATAAATAGTAGAAAAGAGTTATAGTTAAAAGGTTTATTAGGCTAGCTCTCTTATATATTAAAATGCTTTCTATAGTTATTACTAGTTTATACCTATATATAATACTATTATCTTATAGCTTAATATGTCTCTATACCTCTTAAGAGGTCCCTAGGATAGTAAGTTTTTATCTACTTTCTAATAGACGAAAATGAATATTATTATCATTATTATTATTATCTCCTTTAATCATACTATGATTACTAATTATAATTAAGCGTAAATATTATAGTAGGTATCTATAAGGATAAAGATATATATCTCGTATTCTTTAATATTATTATAGGTAGTAATAACTTAGTCTTAAAGAGTGTTTTCGCTTTAGTAATTAAAAGCTAGATATACTTAAATCTTCGCTAATCGATTAAAGAGCGTCTATAGATACTCTAGTATGTCTTTATTATTACTAGCTAGCTCCTATATAATACTTAGAAGCGATGTACTATACTATTCTACTATATATTACTAGCGATTCTCTAGCGTTTTAAATTCCTCTTATATATACTTTATAAGAGAGCAAAAGTTTAACTACTTTCTAGTAAGAATACTATAGTAGAACTCTAATATATTATCTTTTAGTATAGTTAAGAAAGTATAGTAATATAGATAAGAAAGGAAATTAGTATTAGTATAGTTCTTAAAAAAGATCTTAATCTTAAGGCTAAGTATATTATATACTCTACTACTATACTTCTACTTTTTATTATAGTATAGCTTTAATAAGTCAATTATCTACTTTATAATAATCTTATTATTTAGTACTAGAGGCACTATACTTCTATATTCTAAGTCTCCTTACTAGGAAGGAGGAAGAATTAGTAGTATGCCCTATTTAAGGTTATTGCAATTACTACTATTTCTAGTATTACTAGCATTCCTACAATTGCTATAATTGCTATTACTTTTCAATTTACTACAATTTAGAGACTCGTAGTACTCTAGGGAATAGAAAGCATATTAAGCTTAATCTTATTTAAATGCTATAGCTAGATTCTCTTTATATTAGACTACTTTAAATTGCAAGTTAATAAGACGAGACATCTTTACTTTATGCTCTATTTTACTAGTAAATAATACTTTAAGTCTTACTACCTCTTTAGGATTCCTGCCTCTTAGATTATTAATCCCTTATTAGAAAGAAAGGTTATTTTTATATACCTTCCTAACCTGATTAATGATAATAGGCATTATATTAGACCTTTAAGGATTAGGCTTATTAGGCTTCTCTATATTGTTAGGCTTATTAGGTCTCTCGTCCCCTTTAAGGATATCCTTCTATTAAGTATATAAACGTCCTTAGACTTATTCTTAGACTATTATTAGAATGCCTAATCTATATAGAAGTTTCTTTATAGTTAAGGGTTTTAGTAATATCTATTAGAAAGGTTGATATAATAAGGGAGATATAAATATAAAGTTCTTTTTATACTTTAGGTTAGTATAAGAGTAGAAATATGTATTCTTCTATATCTATATTACTACGTCTTCCTTAGTCTATTAATATCTTCTTTCCTCTATTAAGATATCTGCTAGTACATATAGGATTTAGTCTCCCTTGATACTAATAAAGATTCTATTCTTCTAAAGGTTATTCTATAGTATCTAGATATTATCCTTATTATAATCGCAAAATGTCTCTACCTTCTATCCTTTAAAATAAGTTTAGAAGAACTTCTATAATGCCTTATCTTTCTATTATTTCATTAAGTATAGGCATATATAATAGATAAGGAAGCTATTTAGTATAGTATAATTAATATTATTAATATTAGAAGCGTCTATTAGTTATCCTTATATCTTCTTATCTACCTTATAAGCATATTTTAGTAGAATTAGGATTATGATTAGTCAGCCTTAGTAAGGTTTTTTCTAGAGTAGCTAAGCTTCTAGACCTAGTATTAAAGCTTATAAATAAATAGGAGGCATACTTCTAAGGCTTAAGGCTCTACCTTCTCTACTATCATCTATACTATTATTATTACTTAATTTAACTATTATTTCTTTAGGTATTTTAGACCTAGAAGAGGTAAATTTAAGGTAGAAAATTTAAAGGTTTTTAGAGAAGAAAGGGAAGCTTATATAGCTTTAGAAGGTTACTTCCTAATAAAAACGTTCTATTAACTTAGTTAGTTAAGTCTAAGAATAGCTACTTTATCGATTTAGTTAGTCGAATCTAAAAGCTTATAAAGCAAATTATTCTATATAATAGATGCAGCTCTATTAGACTAGTTAGTCAGCCTTAAAAGCTTTTCGAATCTCTAGATAATAATATCTATAGACTCTCTATCAATTTAGTTAGTCGAGTCTAGAAGAATATATAAGCATTATTATTACGATTCTTTAGTATAAAAGTATAATATATCAATTAGGTTAGTTGAATCTAGTACTATGTTTTCTATCTCTTCTAGTTAAAACCTTACTACTCTATAGCTATCTCCTATAAGATGAACTACTAATTAGTATTAGTATCTTAGGTATTAGATAATTGATTACTTATTACTATATAGTAAGACTGATTTAGTATTCTAGTTGATATTACTTAGCATTCTAAGTAGAAGTTATAGGAGCAAAGAGGTTTTATACTCTTCGCTGACTAAGCTACGCGATGTCATGTGACTAGATCACATGACCTACAATACCTCCAATATCCTATATCCTGACAATTAGACTTTAAATCATTTAACTTACTACTTTTAGAAGGTAGCTTTCTTAAATCTAGTCATATATAATAATACTAACCTACTATAGTCCTAGTACTAAACTTGATATATATACAGAGGTATAGCAGTTAAGTATTATTAAAATTCTAAAAATTAGTACTTATGCTACTATTCCTAATTGAGTATCTCTATACTATAGAAGTAAACAAAGCTCTACGCGTATACTCTCTCTCTCTCTATATTCTACCTCTCTTTATATCTCTCTAATTGCTTCATTTTTATCAGGAAAATAGCTCCTGTCATGCCTCTTTCTCCTACAGGCTTCATAGAGCCTCCCTCACATCCCTAAATACGCTATCTGAAAGCCCCTAACCTTATAAGGGACTAGCGACGCGATTGCTGCCTCCTATCTGAGATTAGATAGACCTATTCCTAGATCCGTATAAAGATAGGCTTTATAATACGCTAAATCTAGACTGCATACGCAAAAGCTACGCCTAGGAAGCGTACTAGCTAGCCTCTTATTCTTACGTAAGTACAAGTAGAGGATCTAGTAGTATTTGTTTGCGCTTCTAAAGAGGGTTAGCATATGACATTCTAGTAGCTAGTAGAGGTAATAGATTTTAGGGTTAAAAAGGATACTATCCATATAGCTCTCTTAAGAGAGGGATTTTACTAGTGCCTAGCTATGCAGAAGCCCCCTATTTCTACAAAGAACTAGGCATTATAGTATAATTGGGCCCTAGAGTATGTCAACTGGATAATAGAGTAATGGTACTAGATCTTATAGACTGATAAGACTTAGATTATAGCTAGGAGATATATAAAGACCTAGGTTATATAGAGAGTAGAGGAGGAGTAGGATCCTACGTATATCGTAGAGAAATACTAGTAGAAGAAGGGTTAGATATTTTAGGGGTACTTCTATAGGCATATTAAAGGGCCTAGCATTTTTTAGGAGAAGGATTAGGGTTCTATTGATAATAAGAGCTATCAGGCCTATATAGTTCCTATTATCTACGGATATATAGAACTCTATAGAAGATAAGGCATACATTTAGTTCTTATACAAGATGGCACTCTAGGGCATATAGTAGGAGATATATAAGAGGATCTATAGGAAAGGGGGGTAATTATGATATTTTAGCCCCCCTTTTCCCTAGATTTAAACCTAATCAAGTGGGTATAGCATATAATAAAGAATTATTTGCAGGACAACTACCTTAAAAATATATCATATGACTAGCTAAGGGCTGTAGTAAAAGACGCCTAGGAGAAAGTAGGTGAGCATGAATTTAGGGCTCTAATAGAGAGTATGCCAGATAGATGCCAGGCTATAATAGTAGCAAATAGGCTATTTGTCCCTTATTAAAAGTATATCCTTAAAAAACGCGTTCCTAGCTGCCTGTGAGCTCCTGTAAGCACTGCCCTAATAGGCTTAGAGCTTATGCTAGGCCCCTGCATGCACTGCCTCAATGACTGCCTTAAAGGGTTTAACTATATGCGCTAAAACCCCTGTTTTTTAGAATTTTAATAATACTTAACTGCTGTACCTCCGTAAGCTTATAGAAAATATAATCTAGACCTTAACCCCCTCTTTACCCCTTTTTGTGAGATTTAGTAGAGGTAGGCTTGGTAGGTGATAAGGATCACGTGAGAGGTGATGATAAAATATATGCAAATATAAGTGAATTTGAAAGCTTAGCTTAGAAGGCCTTATAGTGAGTAAATAAGGCCTCTATATATATAAAAGAACGCTATTCTAGTACCTTCTATACTTATTAATTATATGAGTCATAATAGAGAGCATAGAAGTAGCTAGAATGCTGAAGGCTATGACTTGCGTCATAATCGTACAGTAGACTACAGCAACCTCGGAAACTACGGTAGCCTACGTCACTATAGAACCTTCTATAGGATTTACTAAGAAATCAATATAGCTAGCTTTATACTAAGCCTAATTAGGTTAAAACCATATTTAGTACTTATTACCATATATCTAACACGCCTCCTTAATAAGTACCTAAATAGCTTCTTTATAGTAGCTAGTAGTAGCTTTAAGTAGCTTAAGAGCTTAAATAGCTTAAGATAGCTAAGATAGCTAAGATAGGTAAAATAGCTTAAAAGAGTAGCGTTTTATAAGAATTAATAAGGTACAGGCCTAAAAATATATAGTATAGCGCCAAAATATAAATCCATTTTCTAATCTTATTTTTATTTCATAATTTATAGTTTTAACCTACTAGTATAAATAGAAGCTAGTTTAACTATCTATTATACTTAGAAGGTAAATTGTATCCAGTCTAAAAAACTTCTTAAAAATTGCTATTTGCGCCCCTACCAATTGAATTTAAGGAGCTTATAGTCATTAAATTCTAAATTGCGTTATCTACCATATAGGTTAAGTAGAATCTAGTTTTACTGCAATTTTTACGGGTTTTATAGCATAACTTAGAACTAAGCATTTCACTAAGAGACTCTAAGTCTTAGAATCTTAGTAGTAGTATTTTAGTCTTAGTAGCTAAGTTAATTGCTATATTGACTATATTTAGGCTAGTAGAGGTTTAAATGGTTTATAAAACTAGTAGATTTATTTAAAGCTAGTAGCTTAGTAAGCCTATCTGCCTTTTAATCATTTGTAGGGATATAAATTAGCTCTAGTATACCCTTATTTATATAATCTTTAATTATATGACATTTAGTATCAATATGCTTAGTTCTTTTATGAAATATAGGGTTATTAGCTAGTAAGAGGGCCCTATTATTATCTATATATAGCAGCAGCTTATCTTGCTTTAATAGATCTAGCTCTTTTAGTAAGATTCTAATAAATGCTATTTCCTTAGCAGCTGCATTTATAGCTATATACTCTGCTTCTATAGTACTTTGAGCTATAATTGATTGTAGCTTAGATTTCTACATAATAGGGCCTCTAGCTATAAATATAATATAGCCTATAGTACTCTTAGCTTGTACTAGGTCACTAGCATAATCTGCATCGCAATAGCTTTAAATATAGCTAGTTGCTTTACTAGAGTAGATAATACCTAGATTTATAGTCCCTTTTAAATATCTAAATATACGCTTAATAGCATTTAGATATAATTCATTTGGATTAGAAGCGAATCTAGCTAGTTTAATAGTAGCATAGACTATATCTAGCCTACATGCTAGTGCTAGATATAGTAGTAA
>QGMI01000767.1:0-19271 GCA_007821535.1 Lachnellula occidentalis | reverse complement strand
TTTATATCTAATTACATACAAATCTGACTATATTTTATGCATAAGTATAGCATAAAACCCTACTATATCCTGCATAACCTTATGCATTATTAACAGCGATTGGATTATTATTTAATTAAAATTATTGGATTATTATTTAATTAATAATTTAATTTCGCCCACCCCTACGATCTATCCATGAAAGCTCAAATTATACTGAAACCCCTCTCAGTTCGATTCGCGAAAGAAGTTTTTCTTTCCTCGTACATAGTAGTGCGTCGCGTTGGTCGCGTTGGTATCTTGATGCGGATATACTACGCGAATAATTCGCGAGCGAGCTCATGTTTTTCTATCCGGCTCATTCATCCTTTCAGCCGCATGCACGGCACGCGTCGCAAAGAAGCGAGTCTACTTATATTTAGGCGTTCACTCGGAAGGTTGGGTTTGCCGATTGCTCGGTCGGTCGGTTGGTCGGTTGGTACTAATTAAGGAATTACTCATATGGCGTGCGTAGGTATGCTTGAGAGTCAAGTACGCACTGCAAGATATGGAGTTGATGAATCGAGGTCTGTATTATTGACTCGGATAGGAAAAACGCGGCGACGTGCTGGTACGGGTATAGGGAGTAGAGGAAGGGTTACAGGGCTGAGGCTGAGATGAGATGAGATGAGTAGCGCACCAGTCTTATTGCGCCTGTAGAGTGAGTCAGCTTATTTTTAGCTTTTGGTTTCACTCGTTTTATCTGGCACTTGGGAACTCGTGTATGGCCGGACGATACGAGATAAGTTTAGGTTAGGTTGTTTCTAGTTGAGGGATAATCGTTTATGAGTAAGAGTGAGGATTCTTTTGATTACTCGCATGAGTATTTTAGGTTTGGGTTTAAGTTTGAGGGTCTTATCTTCTAGATCTGCGGTTCCATAGAGGAGGTCGGAGGTCGGAGGTCGGAGGAGAGAGAATGTGCGATGGGAAGAGGGGTTAGTCACGTGCCGTACCCCCCTTTCTCGGGTATGTGATGGAGGTGTTTGCTGATGAGATTGATTGGGCTCTGGGTAGGGGTTACTGATATATAATATCAAATATCTGAGTATATAAGTAAGTAACTTCTCTTGTTATAGTGATCAATGAACAATTATACAGATATAGCTAAAGCACTCGATCATCCGAAGCTCGGCTTCAGCTAGCAGAGATGGAGATAGGGATTCAGTGAGTACATACTATACGAGCGAGTGTTCTTTTCCTGACTCGAATCTAGCTTCTATTTCAGTTGAAGTTCTTCAAGGTGCGTAATTTTCATCATAACTGTGATTTGAGTAATTCATAGCTCGATTTAGCATATATTTACTCCTTCAGCGGATAGCTTCCTCTGTCAGAGAATCTGGAAAGTTCAGGAAGTGACATGCAATAGTCTCGGCTCTCAAATAACGGCAAGATCAATATGGCGTGGGACATTAAAAGTGAGTGCCGCCTTTTTCTATCTACCACAGGCTTCTATAAGTAGCGGCGACTTTTTGTAGAGACGGCCGTAAAACACCATAGGAGATAACATATCCTAGGGAAGAATTTGTATTCCTTATCGTCGATTTTCAAGAATATGTATGCATCCCGTCTTTGAAGAGTTGTAGAGTAAATTGGTGGGGTGATACAGGATAGAATCACGTGCTAATGCCCCCTTTTAGTCAAAGTCGAGGAACTTGCGATGCCGCTTGAGTCTTTTATAGAGAAGTATAATAAAGTGCCCTGGGAGGGTGTGATTGATGGAATTTCAGGCGTAGCAGTAGACCATTCTTTCGATATTCATCACGTGCCTGCTTGCGCTAGCGACTTTGATGTTGGTTGTTTACGGAGTATATTGAATCTCAATTCTGAACTTCCGATGTTTCACGCGCACTCCATACCCACACCCACACCCACAGCGCACCTCCCACCATTGCGCAGCCACGCCAACAGCGCAATCCTCCTCACGCTCCCTGTCTTCCTCTCAGCAACATGGAGGAGAAACCCAAGACATACGAGGCGGTGCCATCGGGCGTAACGTGGGACAAAGCCCCGAATGAGCCTTATAACTATTCAAAAGAATTGGTGGTAGGCAAGTATGAGGAATGCAGACAGCGCCTCAAAGAGCCCCGCTACAAAGGTTTGTCGAGAAACCAAAGAACCTGGCAGGGAACCAAATGGCTCTGGGACTCTCTATTTCCGGGAGATGACTGGATCGGCCTGGACTTCCCTGTCGCAACGAGAAAGAGTGATCCCTCCGGATCCTCTTCTCACAAAGATGGCGGCAAAGTTACCAACAATGCCAATAATGTGACTGCGGCGCCAAATAAGCCAGCGGTACAACCAGCCGTGCCAAAGGTACAACGAAATGTACCAAAAGCACCAACTATACCAAAGGTACAACCAGCTGTACTCAACAGCCGCGTTACCAAGAACAGGCGGAAACCTGGGCCAACGCCTGGTGGAATTCAAATTTTGGAAGCTGGGCCAAGCTACTCTGCGAGCACTCATCCGCCTACCCAGAGCACACGTCCCCACCCAGTGTCAACTCCAGGTCCTTTGATGCTTCCAGAGAAAGAAGGCAAGCTTCCGCAATACTCGGTCCTTTTACAAGAGAAGATACAAGATTTTGAACGTCTTTTCATGTACGAGAAAGGACAATACCACGCACGACATGTCGGCGACCAGTTCGGGGTCAACATTCTTCTAAACAGGAACTGTATGATCGAGAACAAGAATGGTGCCGGCGAAAGAAAGATCTGCCATGTTGCTTATGTTGAGCCAATCGATAAAGCAGACATGGCAAATAAGTTGGTCCTGAAGAAGTGCGAGACAGCTGCCAGGTTCTTGAAATCTTGGTATGAGCACGTCGGAGACATTACTTTCACAGAAGCCACCAGGCAGGATCAACTTTCTCTTTCAGAGTACTACTCTGTATGGAGAAAAATATCCGATATGTGCAATTGAACCAGTAAGCAAGGGCCTAAGCATCTCATTGGGCTTTCAGCTTTTGTGCTAGATCGGAGCACACCAGCAAAAGATAGGAATGTCTGATCCGGCCGAGCTTCTCGAACAGTACAAGAGAGCTTGCAGATCAAAAAGACATTCAAAATCCCCAAGATTGGGAGTGGTGATCGAGGACTACCTTGATCCTCCCACTCCAATGTGACCAACTCCTCTGCTGCAAAGTAGTTGGAGCTGGGAGCGAAGGTTATGGAGAAGGGTCTGGGAGGATGATTCATACGCGAACACACCTCTGTGCAGGTGCAAATACCACTGGTGTGGTCGAAACCTCAGTGTAGGTATAAAGCTCTGGGCAGCTAAAACTTCTGGGCAAGTATCTCCTCTGTGCAGGTTTGTTCGCTTTCTTTATTCTTTCGTGCGTTTATTCTTTCCTGTATTCAGTCTTCAATGAAACTACTTACAAATCATCTAGAATCATCTGACTCATAGTGCTTTTGATCATATGCTAACTATGTGCCATCCCTCCCTCTTCTCTTGACTGACATCAATCCAGATCAGCGTTGCTTAGGATGAAGACGAAGTCCGACAGGAAGATGGGGGTTTGGATCTCAACAGATGCAAGCTATGGGAGCTTGAGGGGGGAGTAGAAAGGGCGAAGGAAGGCGAATTGATGTGCAGGAAGGGGTGGAAGATTCAGCGAACAAAAGGGAGACAACAACGACCATGCTTCCAAGAAGTGTCAGCGATTCATTTGTCCCACGAGCAGGATGGTGACCATGATGAAATGGTTGTTTGGAGGTAAGCAATGGACAGAAACAAGATAGATAACAAAGCCAATGCTAACATTATTTCCAGATATAGACTTACGAAACCATCGCCTCCTGGCCCCTTCCCCCGACTCTCGAAGAACCGGTACTGAAGGGCACCTTGAATGGGAAGTTTATGTGGACTTGTATGGTTTCTTGGGTCTTTTATTGTTGCTGCTTGTGGAGGGTTGGTCTTGGAGGTCGTCACATGCGGAAGGAAATACTACGAGAGAACGTACTGATGGATTGAATGCATTTTCGCCCACCCTCTTTCCAAGCTTGCAAATTCCCAAGGTCCAAATTCTTATCCTTCAACATGCGCTTATCCACACCTGTTCTGCCATTACCAGTTGTCATTGCATCAATGATACACACCTACGGACGGAAATCAACTACACAATGCTTTCGGTGCCCAAGTATAACGGAGCAGTCGCAAAACCCACATTTCGGAGTCTACTCGGTCTCAGCCTCATACTAGGATTCTCAATCTCAAGTGAAAGTGCATGCGCAATTGGCAAGGTTTCTATGTGGCGCCCAATAAATGAGGTCAAGCGACCCTCATGCATGCACAACGCATGCAGAATCGCAAGCCAGTCCACCAATTATATTCGTCAAGCAGCCTCAGTTTAGTACTTTGGGCAACAATCAGTCCCAAATTGCCTTGTTGCCAATACCGAGGACAAAAGATGCTGCGCTGCCCACTCCGACTGACGACTCCGAAAATCTTACTCTCCACCTTAGATGTGTAACTACTACTCACACTACCCGCTATATCGATGCACTTACCTTGAATCAACATCTTCGAGGTGATTGACGCACTATGGCACTCGTCCGAGAGCGCCTTTCGGAACTTGGAACGGTTCTTTTTGGGCTGGGGCTCACAGCTGACAAGGAAGCAAATCAAACAATGAGGCTATGGTTTGCCATTGTTGAGCTTGATACCTACTATCGAGAAGTTGAAAATATACAAATTAATTGTCCATGGTTCACCATACCACAGGCAGCTACAGATCAATTTCCCCAAGAAGCAGAAAGAATCTCCCAACTGAAGAACGAGGCACATGGCATCCGGAACTGTGCACATTTCAAAAAGCTGATACCCCCGGAAGCTGAAAGGACATCATGTCTCCTTTGCGAATACCATATTCAGGCCATCATTATCGACCTACGGACCAGAATGGGATGGCTGAGAAATCTGCTGCGGGGATGTCTCCTACCAGATCATCAAAATTTGCTTGGCAGGTTTGACACGCTCCTTTCCCACGGCTTGACTACCAGCTGATCAACCGAGCAGCATCGTATGGAATCTCCGAGGAAGCATTTCTATGGAGGATGATTCAGGAGCTGCGTATAAACTCGCAGATGACTACAAGGCGATTTTGAAGCAAATTTCCATTGAGGAAGAGTCGCAAAGGACGGCCGAAGCGGATCGACTTCTTACTGAAGCTGCCAATAACGCTGAAGCTAATGAAGAGCCTCCGCAGGAGGACATCGTTGCCGTGGAGCTGGACGTCGCTGTATGCGAGACGTGCAAAGCTCCACTCGGTACAGCAGATGACCTGGAGCAATGCCGGCAAAGCCTCGCCACCATCACAGAGGAAGGAAAGTCTCTCAGGAAGGAACTTGTCTTGAAATTGAAAAAGGAGAAGAAATGGGAGAAAGCAGCGAAGATATATTCCGAGCTCGGTCAGCTTGAGAAGAGTGGCATGGAGGGTTTCGTGTCACAGGGAAATAAAACAGAGGCTCTTGCTTGTGAGAAGAAGTATCTTGCCTACAGACACGACTACGTCAAGATGGTCCTCGAGCTTAGCAACCCTGCGAAGTATGAGGAAGTTGTGGGCATAGCCGAGGCAACGTATAAGAGACGAGAAGAGCTAAACTTGGTGGAGACCCGATGGAGTCACGACCAGTACTGTCTGTTACTTCGATTGTTGAAAAGGTATGAAGTCGCCAAAGCAGAGCACAGGAGGGTTTACGCCGAATTCATCGATTCAGCTCCAAAGAGGGCGCTGGACAATGGATTCAAGCTGGGCGAGATATTTGTGGAGGAGGGTAAGGTTGAGCCGGCAGCCCATAAGTTTTATCAGATGTACCAAGAAGGAAAGGCAAAATTGGGGCTGGACTCATCACTCGTGCTGAACTTTGCACAGAGATCAATTGAGGCTGAGGATGCTAGAGGGTCCAAGTGTGACCTAGAAAAGGTTGAGGGTATTCTCAAGGAATTATGGGAAGCAAGAAACTCTGCCGCCTCGTCAGCTGAACTGTTGACGCTTGGTCATCAGTACGGCCTTCACCTTATCACGCTCCAAAAATACGCAGAAGCAGTGTCAGTTTTCGAAGCAGTTCGGTTGTCCCGCATTGCCCGGTATGGTATAAAGAGCAAGGAGGTCTTTGAAACCACTGATCGCCTGTTTCACTGCTGTGTCCACATCGAGGATTGGAAAGCTGCAGAGCGAATGGGTCGGGCCATTGTCAAGTACAGAGAATATGACTCGAAGACCAACGCCGAGACCATGTCCGCATATCACGCCCTCGGCCGCGTCCTCGCTGCAGGGAATGAGCGGCGTACAGCTGAGATATACCTGAAAAAGTCGTGGGAGGGCCAAAAGAAGCTTGGGACTTTCGACCTGCTTACGTTGCAGAATGGGAGCGACTATGGGAAGATTGTGGAGCTGCCTTACACTGCCATTGAAGTATTTACAGAAGTGTGGACACACTCCAAGGAAAGATTAGCCACTCAAGATGGAGAATTGAGCGAGCGGCTCATCCTTCTTTCCTACGGTAGTCAACTGGCTACTACTCTGGAGGAGCAAAAGGTGCGGGACAAGTACGAAAGCGCCTCGACCGTCTACAGGGAGGTGCTTACCTACGGCCCGGGAATACTTCCCTCAGAAGACACACTTCTCTACTCATTCAAGTACGGAAAATGCCGATACTCGATGCGGGATTATAGTGGTGCAATACAAGAGCTGGGCCAGCTGTGGGACAGGGGGATAAGGGATGAGTGGGGTGGTGGCGGGCTGCACAATTATCTCGAAACAGGCTACTATTACTTTCTCGCCTTGAAGAAACAGGATAAGAGGCATAATAAGATGCGAGCTAAGGAAGTCATAAGAGAAGTCATTCGGATGGCGAGAGAATATGGCGAGGGGTCGAAGGAGTATAATCGTTATGACAATGCGTTGCAAAGTTGGTAAAATAAATCAAACCAAATCCTGGAGAAGTCTTCCCCCAAAATGTTTCACGCAATATAGATGTTTTATTATCAATCACCCGTGAAATCATCACACCCTTCTCTCTTCACACAGGAAACAATATGCCCGCTCCCAAAAGAAATGCCAAAAACATACAACAGTAGGTATTCGCTGGTGGTCACCCACCCAACTACTAATCTACCGCTTTGGATCTTGAGTATGGCAGAGCGGACGGGATGCCCTATATTCTCCAAGCTATGGTCGTATGTGGAAGTCCTGTGCTTATTCCAACCCATATCGCGTTATGCGTGTATATTGCTGGCAAGTCATTAGCCTCGCTTAGCGAGTCTACTTACCCCTTTCTTTCCCCACCCCATGCTTATTCGCCCAAGACCATAAATATCGCAGTAAACGTGTTCACGTGTAGTACGAATCCCTTAAATATATATATATACTACTTGCTTACCATGGGAATTCGCACGAAAGCACCGCATGACTTAAGATACAGTACGGTGCAAATAAAACTAAAGCCTCTATTGCCTGCCTTTCACTTTCCTCCCATTTTCAACGCAATCATAAAACCCCACATAGATAAATCTGATCTAACGAATCACTTGACACATATATGATACCTACAAAAGCCTCAATACTATATCAAAAAATCCACCTAACCCTCCCCGCTCAAACTCCCACCTTCGAAACCCAGCTATATCCCCAACCTAACCCAACCCAACTCCACCCCACCTCAAGCAAGACAAGCCATATTGGTAACAATCAGAGATCACTCCTCCCCGCACTGTCAGACATAAACTCCAACTCCATCTTCAACTAACCCAAACAAAGCAATCCACCTGCCCATGGGCGATGCAGAAAACAAACACTGACTGCCGCTGGAACATTGAAAATAACGGACTACTCATGGACTAAAAGTCTGTCAGTCTATCTTCTTCCCTTATATATTATAGTTTATTGCCAGAGACAAAATACATACTCTAGCAACGATGTCACTTGACTAACAACCTCCCTTTCGTATACAGCAAAGCAAAGCACAAACACCATGTGAGGGGGTTTACAAGTATTAATTTATTCTATACATGCCCACGCTCGCTCGCTCGCTCTGCTGCGTTATTACCCAGGAGAACTAAAGCTCATATCCCAGGAGAATCCCAAGCAAAAAAGCACCCGCTTTATACCATACCAAAGAAAACGCCACGCCACGCCACGCTCATGTAAAATGCTAGCAAACAATTCGTCTCATCTCATCTCATCTCATCTCATCCATCCCTACTGCCACGACCCTTGCCACGCGTTCTTCCAGCCCAAGTGACATGGAGAGAAGCAGCCCTTGTCTCAACACCAAGCAGCCCCCCCCGTTCCCCAGTCCAGGATTCAAACAAAGGCACCTAACCCTCGTCCTCGTCCTCGTTGTCCGGCACGCGCCCCCGACCAGAAGCTAGACTATCCACGCTCCCTATACTCGTCTTCCTACCCCCCTGCAGAGCCTGCGCCTCACCGACCTCCATCTCATGCAGCTTCATCTTCTTCTGGATTTCCGGGCGAGGTCCATCGTCGTCTTGTAACAGTGCAAGGCCAGGTGTGACTTCGAATTCGCCTTCTTCGTCGTCATCGCTGGATTCGTCGCCTGAACCGCCGGGACTGTCGATCTGAGATTTCGCGCGTTTCCTGACAGCATGTGGGCTGTTGGGGCGAGAGTCGGGAGAAATACTGCTTTTGGAGACACTGGTTACTTCGCTGTTTCCCGAGTCGACTTTCTTTAATGGATGGCTGCCGGGGAGGTTGATTGGCTTCAGTGTAGGGTCAAAGGCAGCGGGTAAGCCGAGAGCTGCTGCTACTGCATGGGCTTCTCCGTCTGGGCTGTTTGAGGTTTCAAAATCGATATGGCTCGCGCCGACGTTTGTCTCGTGCTCCTCGATACCGCTTTCCCGTAAGATTCGAGCATAGTCTTGCCGTGTTGGATCTGCCACTCGCTTGTTTTTCTTCTTGATTCTCTTCTCGGTAGGCCGTACTACTACAACTGGAATTGGCGAGTATTGTAGACACCATTTCGAAAAGGAATTTCGCTGGCTGACTAGCCCTTGCACTCCTCCCAAGCTTCGACCTCGAGTTCCAACGATCAGCATAGCGGGTTCATAAATTTGTATCTGTGGCACAAGTCAGCACATGCTCAGTACTACCCTGTGAGACTTACCATTTGCAAGAACGTAGAAGAGAGCTTCCCCACTGCAAATTCCAAAACAATGCTAATAGCCCTATTGTCATCATTCTTCTTCTGAATCCGGTTCATCGTTTCCTTTGCCTCTTCCTGGTATTTCTTCACCTCCAAATTGCTATTGCTGATGATCTTGGAACCTTTATCCACAACCCTAAGACAAACAATCTCATCCCCATCATCCACCAACTCTTCCAGCATCCATTGTAGCGCAATATTCGAGTAATCATTCTCATCTATGCCGACCATAAATGTGCGCGAGCGTCTCTTGAACTGATAGCCCGTATGCTTGACGTTTAGAGTAAACGAAATGGTGTTATTGACCGTCGGTTCAGCGGCTGCGAAGTTGTCGAAGGATACATGATGCTGGAACCTGCTGTCGGACGGAACTTCTGTCAGCACCATTTTCAGAACAGCAGATGTACATTCACGTAGAAATAATACACGAAAAGAACTGCGAGACAACACAATCGCGGGATTTGAAGAGAAAGCGCGAAAAGGTGGGGTAAGGTTGGCTGTTGGTCACAAGCCTCTCCCGCGTCACCCCAAGCGAATCCCAAGGCTGAGATTGAGTCGTGCGTTAGAGGAGGTGAGGTGTTTGCAGATCCAGCCTTGATTTGAAGAACCTCACAGCTGTCCAACCTCCTCCTATGCGAGACGAGTCGGTCGCCGGTGAGGAGGGGAAAAAGAAGACTTACGACGGCGGCGGCGGCGATGCGCCTCTGAGGCTCGAGGAACGAGATTTGCCCTTGATCTTGGGCTCAGCTCGCGAGGGGCCTTTGAAGGAAATGCTAGTCAGAGAGGCGGTTCGCTCATGGAGTTGAGGGCGGACATGGTCTGCAACCTCGTGCTCGACGATAGGGTCGAGACGCTGAGTATTTGGAAAGCTGCAGTCGCCGCGAGGGAGAGTCAACGGGGAGACGGGGGGCGATTCGGCAAGGCGCGGAGAGGGGGATTGGCAGCCATCTCTATAGCATGCCTCTCCACAAGCTCAGATCTGGAACGAGGGCGTAGTCTGCGAGGACTGCTGGGTCGAGGACCTGGATGGTATGCATGGAACTGTTGCTTTTGCTGTTGCTGATGCCGTTGCTGTTGTTGTAGCTTTGTAGATTTCGATGTTGGGCAGGGATGGTCTTTTGGGCGGTTTGGGGCCTGTGGAGCTCTATTCAGGTGCCAAGATGTTCGATGTACTGTAGCCGTATCTCTCGTGTATTGTTACACCCTTTAAAGTCTGCGTATGGAATGGCCCATCAGCCTTGACAGATAAATATTCACAGCAGAATATATCTCTGGGGCTCATACGGGTTGAAAAAGAAAGCAAGTGGCGGTATGGAAAGATGTTTGTGAGGACGTAAGCACGCGGCTGAGCCTTGGTTTTTCCTTTACAGTAGCTCACTAACACACCGACAAGGCGACAAGCTTTACATACTGCATTTAAATAATGCATTATTGGATTTACTTGCTCCGTGAATCTCATTGTCAAAGCACTCAGTCTGCTTTAGCCATCTATCTGGCATCGTAACACAATAGCCTTGAGACCGCTTTTCATTCATTCCTGCCCATACGCCATCCCATGCAATAGCCCCAAAGCGAATCGAGTCAACCTCATCATCCATATCTTAGTATGTTCTCGCAAGATTTCTAAGATACCAATCCACCAATTTACGGCCAACCTTGGCTTCTGAAATGTGAATCAAGTCCTGAAAAGAAGTTAGCATAGCCATGATAAACTGTACGCGCAACTTACCCCTTGCATGGCATAATCCAGATCACCTGAGCCTACAATCTCACCGTCCAAAAGTCCATTATCACTCCATCTAATCTGTCTGCTTCTCTGCTTGTTCACCAACAACCATCCTCTCAACTTCTCCGGCTCGACTTCAAGGAAACCAGCCAACTTCTTCAAGTCCATCGTAGTGTAAAGTCTCAGGTATGACTTGACCGTTGGGCTCCACATGTTGGTCTTGACCTCATCCATGAAGATGGCCAGGTGGTGCTCCAGGGGATCAACGTTAAGCTCTGGGTTGTCAAAGTCGGGAGGAGTGGGTGAGATGAACTTGGGGCAAGCAGATCGGAACAGCTCCTCAAAGATAGGAAGAGATTCCGGTCCACCACGCTGAAGCTTCAACAGCTGATCGCCATACTTCTCGCGGAGAGCGGTGTGGATGACATCGTCAAGTCTGGTAGGGTGGAAAGCCACACAGATGGCGATAAGAGCGTACATCTGGTCGTTCTTCTTAGAGATCGAATCGTACTGCGCATTCTTCTGCGAATTCTTGGTGCGCGAGACGTAGATGAGGATGTGGCTGAACATGCGGATAGCATCTGCGTATCGGCGCATCATCATGTAGGAGAAACCTACGTAGTAGTAGGTTGCAAAGTGTGCGGCCAGAACGCGGGCGAACATGGCCTTCTTGTTGAGTTCAATGTCATCGAGAGTCTTCAGCGCAAGACTGAAATCTCCCAATAAGCAGTGTACTCTCAAAAGACCGATGATAGAGAAGTATCCCAGCATTCGGTATAATGGCTTCGATCCGTAATCTCCTGCCACCGCCATCGGTTCCTCGTTACGCTTCATGGCCGCCAATTGCTCGTTGATCTGCGATCGTTGGATCAGGGAGTAGAGGACGTTCAGAACGCTGTAGCAGCCCCATGTGTTTGGTGCTTCGCGGAGAATCGTGATCTCTTCTTCATTGTTGCCTTGACGCGCGACGCGGTTTCGGTAGGAGCAGAAGGAGTTGAATTGGTAGATGAATTCGTCAATGACATCCCAAGCCCAGAAGTACTGTTCTATCAGTCAGTATTGGCAGACGCGACATATGTGTTAAAAGCGCACCGAAGGAGGTTCCAGGTCCACAGGTCCATCAGAATTCAAGATGAAGTGGAACAAGCTGCAATAGCTGTCGTAACTCGCAAATTTGGTCTCGAGAGGTGCTGAGAAGTCCAAAGGTTGCGCAGCACCAAGAAGTCTGGACTGGATGTCGTCGGTCTGTTGTGCCATGCTCATCGAGCTTGCTGGCTCCATCTCATCCATGCCCTCATATTGGACCTGCTCTCTGTAGTCGGCAACCAAAGCCTCCTCCTCGACATCGGAATCATCTTCAACTGCTCGTGGCGGAGCACCGCCGTTTAAGTTACTCATGGTGTTGTTGTTTTCGGTGCTGTCGTGAGAAAGTTGGTGGGGTAAGAATGGAAAATTCCAACATTGTGCGGCGATTTTGGTGCATCACGTGAAATATATTTTATTCACCAAGCAATTGGACATCTGAAGAGCATTGAAGAGGCTATTAGAAGTAGAATATATCATTAAATAGGTTTACAGTTTTAAAAGAAATAGTATATATTTTTAATGAGCGGTATGATCGTTTGTGATATGTCCCGTCAGCCGATCCCCCTGATTCTCAACGCCAATACTGCAAGAAAGTAATAATATTCTCGGGAATGTCTCGCCCTTACATGAGAGATCCCGGAACACTTAAATACCCATCTCCAGTGCTGTTTCTTATTCCTTCTCGGAACCGGCATTCATGATCTTCTCTCCACTGTTTGTGCGCACCATGATAGCCTCACCTTGCTGCTTTTCTTGACTTTTAAAGGACGAGAACACAACAACAGACATCCAAAGAATCCACATCGGACCTGCTATAACACCATAGGCAATCTCTCCCTTTCGACTTCCATTGGCAAGCGGGGCATATTTTCTAGCCAGCTGAAGACCGAAACCTCCATTGATAATTCCAAGAGTCACGATAGCGCGACCCCACCAAACATGCGGGTACGTTGCAACATTTTTTCCACCCGTCTTCTTGTAGAGGAGGTGATGGACGAGACCGGTGACGGGTTGAAGGGTCAGACAAGTGATTACAAAAAGTCCAATGATGGCGTGATATGTATCAAGCTTGTTCACCTCGAGAGCTATCCAGATACCCATTCCCATACCCGCTATAGAAATCGCGTAGGCGAATATCATCCAGCCTGCATGCACCCAGATGAGACCTTTGAAGCTGAGGAGACGTATGGCCATGGCACCCATGGGCATCATGAGGACGAAGGCGATTGGCAAAAGGGTTGCATGTGCGATCAGAACGGCCGTGAAGTACTCGGGGGGTCCACCTGAGCCAGAGCCCTTGGCTGAGCTGGAAGTTGTCGTTGCTGCGCTAGCTGCGGTGAAAGGGTTCGCGCTGTTTCCGCCAGCAGCTTGTGTGAGGTCGAATTCTGTCGTGCCGAACTTGCTGTGGAAAGTCACGGCAGCAGTGGCACTGTCCGAGGAAATTGGGTCCCCGCTCTTGTATGCCCAGATCCATTTTGAAGAGGCGTCAGTAAAGCTCATAGATCCCGCAGACCAGCTGTTGCAATTAGAGCCTAGATAATCTTGTTAGTCCTGGTCAAGACGAATGTTGGCTTTGATGAACTAACATTTGACATTTGCACTCATTGTGCCATTGGAGATGCCAGATCCATCCAGTAGACTAACAGAGGCCGCACTATCTGTAGCTGGTGGCTTCTCTCCAATACCGCTTCGTGGTGAGAGGGTAACATTTGTTCCAGCTGAATTTGCGTAGATCATGAAGATGTTTGCTCCCATCATTTGAGTTCCTTGACCGAGACCAATCCACGACATATTTGCCGGTCCACTTATCTGGAAGAAGAGATCCCCGCTGCCACTCGAAGCACTGGCCTCTGGCACATTGACAGCATAACAGACGTTGTCCACGGTGCAATATGACTGCTGTTGTGCGAGCGTAGAAGAAGCTAGATGTGTGTTAGCAAAGCAAGGGGTGACAGAGTGGAAGAAGGGTACCTAAAGCCAATAATCCGAAAGCCTTGAACAGAAACATGTTGGATATCATGCTAGATATTTAAAGAGAGTGAGGGCTTTCAGAGGATCCGGGGAACCTTTTGGGGGGGCTTGATATATACTCCGCACAAAGGAGTGGACAACCTAAGGAGGTAACAATTTTCTAATGTGAGCAAAAATGTCGACTTCTAAAGAGCAGATGATCATTGGTGTACTACCAGTCTCACACATTAATCTTGGATTTCGCATCCGGGGGTCTTTACTATTTGGAATTTTGGTGCAGTGCCAGGGTACAGTCCACCCTTTCCATGGAGCATTGAAATTGGGACGCTCAAGACTTATCCATCGCTTTGGGAAGCCAGTGGGGTCTGAAGCTCCATTCCAGCACCGACAAAATCTGACGGTACGAGACACTCCCTGGAACCTGAGAATGACGCGCGAGAAAAAACACCAATTGGGCATTTGCTGTTCTTGGCAGAAGCAGTTGCCTCTTTTGCGTGGGGATGGGATTAGGGGCGATAAGTAGATTTCTTATCGTTGAAAGTTGAAATATTAGAGCTTTCTATTTTCCAGATCTAGAAGGAAGAACCATGGTACCAAGTGTGGATGAGTTTCTAGTGTCTGGCGAGGTCCACCGCCTGCCCCTTTTCTAGCCGCTAGACCACATCGGGGGTAACCTACAATCTGATATAATCTGATAAATCTGATAAATCTGATATAATTTGATATAATCTGATATATTCTGATATCACGTCGTAGAGCCATTACCCACCATGGATTTATTCATAATTCTGTAGAGTTTGAGCACGCACTTTACTTGATACAATTCGGCGGCCTAGCCATTCGATTCGTAGGTAGTGAAAGATTAAACGAAACTTCCCCGGATCTATTGCAGCTGTCAAGGATGAAGACATTCGGCTCAGGAACAAGTCGTAAGTCCGTACAGTGGATCTTCAAGTGCCGATCGCCAAGCTTAAAGCAACGGCACCTTCCGTCCGCCTCCTTTCAACGGGGATGCATCGGAGCAGTAACCTTAAAAGCCATACTATGCTCCAATCAACGGCTTCAAAATGGTCAGCAAGGGTTATAAGTCCTCTCCTTATCACACGTGGCCTTGACAGCTACCGGTATGCCAAACAACGCAGATCAAGCAGCATTTGGCAGGCAGGGGGTTATTAGGATGAATATTTGCATCGATGCATCCACCTCCAAGCATCGTCACGCACGATAAGAGGAAACCGAACATCCATCGGCCATCGCCTGTCGACTTTGACGCTCTTTGTGGCGTCAGCTACAGTCCTACAAGGCTACACCACAATACAGACCTCTACCTAGAGATCCGTTCGCATAGCATCTCACTTGCTCATCCCATTCGGTCTTCGCATCTGGCTTCATGACCACCCCATATTCCATCGCAATATCCATGCAGGCCGTTATCCTCGCACACAGTCCTGTATCCTTCTCTGCACCTTTGATACTAGTCTTGGTTGCAACATCCAGAACTCTCTTTCCGCAGCTGGTTCGCGCATTTACGTTGGCGTGGTTTGCCAATAACACTTCGACTGCTGCATACCTGCCTAGTCGCATGGCTATGTGTAGTGCTGTCTCGCCTCTGCGGTTCCGTCGGTGAACGTTGGCGCCCTTTGATATTAGAAGTTGAAGCACTTCGTCGGTAGTGCGGCGATCATTTGGAGATTGAGTAAAATCTTGTTTGATAAAAGCCATGAGGGGTGTGTTGCCATAGAGGTCATGACTATTCACGTCGGCTCCTGTGGCACAGAGGCTCTTGACAGTGTCCAAAATGAATTTGTGTTGTATGATGTTGTTTCCCTGTTGGTACTTGCGCTTCAACTTATTGGACAAATTGCTGTCGGAATTGTATGTTGGGAATGATTCTGCTAGACAGTGCAATCCATTTCGTCCCATATTATCCTCCACAGGACGGCCATTTAAGCAATGGTTGACTGTGGTACATAATCGGCGTTGGGTCGCATCAACGCTTTGCTCGGAAACCATCTGATGATTCCCTGGCGCCTTGTACCATTCCCCGGAAGGTTTGGGATCAATAAACTTTGTGATCTTTACTTGCCGGTCAATATCAGCAATGTGCTGATCCTCCTTCATCGCCTGAGCCTGTAGCTGCAAGTCAATTGTGCGGCCACGAAAGTCTCTCCCAGTTGGTTTGCAGGCAGCAGTCAAATTCATGCAGTCAAAAGCTGCAGCGATAGTATCCGAGTGTACCCAATACTGGGTCAACACGTGCAATAATGTTTGGCCGTAGTCGTCGAGGTGAAAGAAATTGAAATTTTGGATCTGGAGAGCCAAGAAAAGCGCGTAGAATTCTTCCGTTCCTCCATGGTATATGTTTTGAGTGTGTCAATTAAACGCCACCGGGTTCAAAACATGCATAAAAGTCTGGCCCGCGGCATTCAGAGCGTGCACGTTGACGCCTTTATGAATAAGCCACATCAGAATTGCACTCCCTGCCCCGTTACGTGCTGCGGTATGGAGAAGTGTGTTGTGAAACATATCGACCTGGTTTAGAGTCGCATCGGTCAATCCGGATGTTAGGTATTGTTGTGAGAGGAGGGTATCGTCAGTTTCTTGCCAAGCTCTCACAGTTCGACTAACAATACGGTGTGAATCCGACTCTGACAGTTCACAAACTAGGCATGTCGAAGCCCTCGGATCTCCTCGACGTAGATTGTGGCAGCAATCACGAGCCTTCGTTGGAACGAATGGCAAGGAATTAAATATTTCGGGGCTTGGATCTGGAGGAATTGAGCCAACAGTGTCTTCAGAGGACTTGATACCAATTTCAGAAGATATTGATAATCGTTCATTAGCGCTCGAAATCTCAAGCTCTGGTATAAGTGGGCCTAGGCTTGAAGTCTCGTCAGATGAGTTGAGGCCGTGATGAGGATCTAAAGTAGGTGGGCGTAAAAAGTAAGTTTCTTCTAGCAGGCGGTCGGCAGCCAAGCCGTCAGCTGATGTTGACACCATTGGCTCAATCGAGGCCTGATTCCAATTGCCCCACTCTACAACGCAATCCATTAAATCATCGTCCTCTTTTCCCGTGAATTGAGTGGCCATGCCTTGCGAAAGCGAGTTGTTGCGTGGTAGCCTTTGCGCACGTTTTAATCGGAGTTGCCATCTTGGAGGCTGGGGGCTTGTAGGCTTTGAAGCAGTACTCCCCTGGGGTGACGGTGGAGACAATTCAGGCGTAGGAAGAGGATCAACAGGTGGGTACGACATCCGAAAAGGCTCGATGGGACTGACATCCGACATAGTACCCCGACCTCCAGCTTCGACTGACAGAGTAGACTTTTTCAAAGGGGCTGTAGAACCCCTTCTCGGTAAAGTGATAGACCCCGTGTCTGTCGTAATAGGTGACCTTGCTGCACTGGGTGTAGGACCAGTAACAGTAAGTGTTGAATCAAGTGACGACCATGAGATTCTTTGAGAGCTAGAAGAAGACACTGTTGTCTTTGAACACTTACTAGCTACCGACCCAATTGAAAGTTTCCTTTTGACAAAGAGCATAGTGCGAAGAGCCGCGGAAGAATAGTTCGTCAATTGTTGATCGTCCTTTGTAGCTCTAGAAGCCATGCGGCGCTCTAGACTTTGGAAGCTTGCGAAGCTTGAGCGTTGAATGTGAATGGCTGGTTCAGGGGCCTCATCTCGTGGGGGCGTAGAAGAGTCTGCTTTATTCAAAGCAAATTTGCGTAACTCTTCCTCGTAATTATGTGCAGGTGGCGGAGGCATCCCCAAGTCAAAGTAGGCGCTGCTGTATTCGGAGATTTGACGAGGTTTCATAGTGTGATGCTCAAGAGGTTGTGAGGTATTGATCGGTGCAAGTGGCTCAAAATTGTTGAGATTTTGTTTGTTTTCTTTGAGGTTCATCTTTAGATTATAGGATTGTTTTATCCTTTCTTGGGCTTCATTCTCATCCGTTGGCCGAAAGATGTTCGGTCGATCCCCGAGATAGTTGCTGAGTTTGTCTTGGGCATGACGTTTCCTAATAATATCACTAAGTATTAACTTTCACATGGCCCTTGGCTGGTAAGCAAAGGAGCTTGAACTTACTCAAACCTGAGTTTATCATCACGCATAACGACGGGTATATCTTTGATGTTGACGGTAGTCATCTGCTGCAACCGTGCAAATTGGCGTTCTTTTGATGGGGTCCATTGAACCGGAGGGGCCCCTCTCTTTCCGCGTTTCTTTGTTTCTTTGCCCTTTGCGGATTGTGTGGGGAGCGGAGGAAGGGGTCTGTTTGGAGCATCATTGTTGACAGTCGGTACTAGATTGGCACCGGTAGTTCTGGTAGTGGATGATGGTATTGTATGGCTGTCATAATTGGTTGCATTGCCGGGCACACATGCGCGAAAGGTCGTGGAGGTCGATTTCGGAATCATGTCTCCAGAAAACGACCCGGTGCAATGTTGCGGGATTGTATTCATGGCCAGAGCCGCTCTTTCCTATTCTGCTAGGGACGAAAAGAAAGATCCCACGATGCAGCACCACCACTCAGCTTGTTGCAATGCTATGATCCGTGTCCCGCTCCGCATCTGGTAGGGTGAAAATATAACTAGGTGTAGGAGTGCGGAGAGAATATAAAGTTCGCTGGGAAGGCATCAAAAAATGGTTGCGAGTAGCACAACTTGGGAGGGTGTATAAAGTAGTGGCATTATGAGTGGAAGCCCCTATAGAGTCCAGATTCAAGGATAGGTACATTCGTGTGCGCTTCCGGTGGGCGAACAAGGCCAATCTATCAAGGCATTCTTGCATGGCGGAAATTTGACAGGCACGCGTGCGTTGTCATGGTTTGCAGCAAGGCTGACTGACATTTCTTTTTATTTTATGTCTCGGGCGTCATGTTGGTAAAAGGGGTGAGGAGCCAATCAGATTGCGCTATTTACGTGCACTTGATAGGTAGATCTAGTCCATGTCGTTACAGAGTTGATACGGCGCCTTCAGGGGTAACGAAGGGGTTTGGTCACTTCCAGGACGGCACAGCACAGGCAGGTGCATGCATGATTTTCCTCCATCAGCCACAATACAACCTTACTTTTTTTGTCTCTCAATCTTGCACTTTCAACCTTTTCAATCTTGCACATTTCAATCTTGCACTTCTATATCTTGCACTTCTATATCTTGCACTTCTATATCTTGCACTTCTACATCTTGCACTCTTAAATCCTGCACTCTTCAATCTTGCACTTTTCAATCTTGCACTCTTAAATCTTGCACTTGTCACTTCTATATCTTGCACTTCTAAATCTATCACAGCTACCTAGACCTCC
>QGMI01000766.1:0-19322 GCA_007821535.1 Lachnellula occidentalis | reverse complement strand
CCTACTCTCTTCTTCCCTATTCTCTCTTCCTCCTACTCTCTTTCTCCTTCCTACTCTCTCTCTCCTTCCTACTCTCTCTCTCCCTCCTACTCTCTCCTCTCTTACCTTTCTAGGTTCTTCTTATTATACTACTCCTACTTTATACCCCCCTTTCTATGCTACTAAGTAGATTACTCCTCATATATAATATACTAGCTATAAATAAACTAATCTTTAGGCTTACTATTTACCTTATCTAGAAAAAGCCTCTTATATTACTCTTTAAATACCTTATTCTCCCTAGCTATATACTCTCTCTCCTACCTCTTAGTATGCTCCTACTCTTACTCCTACTCTAGCTCCTTCTATTCTTCTTATATAAGGTTACAGGTATAATCCTCAACTATAATAGGCTAGCTACTACTACGTATAAGCTAGTAGGTCTTATTCCTCCTCCCTATCTACCCCTATCTTATACTTCTCTTCTCTACCTACCCTTCCTAGGTCTAGATATACCTTTTAAGCTCTTCTTTAGGCAGGTTTTAGGGGGCCTATACCTAGCGATAATAGTAGGCTTTTACGTTCTTCTTCTAGTAGATCTCATATATATAAAATCAACCGTAGCTAAAAAGGGAGGGTTTGCAGAGCTATAGGCAGCTAGAGCAACGGGTTGTAGGCTCTTCCTACTAGTCTACGGGTCCTAAAGAGTATTAGTTTAGACTATAGGATACCTATAAAGTGGCCCGTAAAGTGCTGCTTACCTGTAGGCTCTCTCTCTGCCTCCTGCTCTCTCTCTGCCTCCTACTCTCTCTCTGCCTCCTGCTCTCTCTCTGCCTCCTGCTCTCTTTCTACCTCCTGCTCTCTCTCCCCCTCCTGCTCTACTGCTCTTCCCCCCTCCTGCTCTACTGCTAATCCCCCTCTCCCTTCTGCTCTCTCTCTCCCTCTCCCTCCTGTACCCCCTTTCTTGACGCGGCATAGATTATAGCCTAATACGCCTAGTACCTGTTACATGTAGCTACTCTAAATCTAGAGCAGTTAAATTTATAGTGATAAATCAGGCGGAGGCAGCTACAGCTAGAGCAATAGAGGTAATGTATGCTTATAGTAGTATAAATCAAAGTATAGAGCTAAATGTATAGCTGTAAAGCTGATATTTAGTACTGCCGCGATTTTGGCGTTCCTAGGATCACGTGCGGGTGCTAGTTTCTACCGATTTTTAGTACGAAGTTATATAGATTAGTATATATGACTAGATAGTGACTAAGCCGTTCGTGATTCTACAGGGTCGTGCTATATTATGCTCTAGTAGGAAAATCCCGCTAAGCCTTAGGCTCAGCCTTGTTGCAAGGCTGTTTAGTAGCGCCTACGCTTATTAAAATCCCGTAAGCATTTCTATATACTGATTGATGCATTAGTTACCGTCATTTCACCCCCTCTATCTGCCTCCGTTTGTTAATTAATAGAATATCCCTTCTACTTGTTTATTCTTTTATATAAAGACCCAATCCCTTTCCGATGAGGTTGCTTTTGTCTTTATTCTCTATTACTATTGCACTTCTCGCAATCGCTTTTGGACGAGACGCAATCACCAGCCAATTTACAGCACTCACCAACCTCTTCACGAACACCACATCTCTCCAAAGCCTGCCACTTATTTCACGCGCGATCTACGGCGCACCGAAGACAGCAAATATGACCGTCTCTCGAGCGATTCGCAAAGCGTTCCTCGCCGTCGAACAAGCTGAGGGTGTAGGCGCCCGAGTCCGTCGCAGCATCGGCACACCACAGTTACGAAACTTTTCGCCCTTCCTGATGCTCGACCACTTTACATCTTCACCGGGATCTGGGTTTCCAGACCACCCCCATCGCGGACAAGAGACCATAACGTATGTGCTGCAAGGGGTTATCGATCACGAAGATTTCGTCGGCAACGCAGGCACAATCGAAGCCGGTGATCTACAATTTATGACTGCTGGGAAGGGCATAATGCACTCAGAGATGCCGAGAGATAGCCCAGATGGCACACCTGTTATTGGTATGCAGTTATGGGTTGATTTACCTCAGAAGTTAAAGAAATGCGAGCCAAGATACCGAGACCTACGAGCGAAGGAAGTTCCCAATATCGACGTTGATGACGGGAAAGTCCACATCAAGATTATCAGCGGCCAAAGCCACGGGGTTGACAGTGTTCAGGAACTGGCATACACCCCAGTTTGGATATTCGATATTGAAATCAAGCCCGGCGGCAAAGTCACTCAACAACTCCCAGGAGGATGGAACGCTTTCGCCTATACTTTAGGAGGCAGTACTGCTTTCGGGGTCGGGCAAAATCAGAAGAATGTGGGACAACACAATAATGTAGTCTTTGAGCAGGAGGGAGATGACATCTTTGCTCAAGTAGATGCATCTGCTAAAGAGAATGGTCGTTTCTGTAAGTCATCTCCGGCCTATCCTCGCTTATCTCCGTTCCATCTTCGCGCATTTTCGTAGGAATACCCCCTACACACCCTCTCTCAACAGAAAACCAGCAAAAACTTATGCTAGTGATAATCGACCACGCAATCCAAGAAGGCCAGAATGAACGATCTTTGCTGCTTTAACATACATAACCCAGCGAAAGGTACTGCAAGGCCAGCCAGCCCGTCACCGCTTCGAGTGAAGCCTCGCCTTTTTTTTTGGTCCAATTTTGGTCCAAAAAGCCAAAAAATGTATTTTATATTAAATTGCGTTCGCCGGGAATCGAACCCGGGGCCCATCGATACATAAGCTATACTAGCTTGGAAGCTATATAGCGAATGGCAACGATGGATTTTACCACTAAACCACAAACGCTTGTATTGTATTGTTATTGTTGCACTTCTGTATTTATTTCGGTACTTACGAGAGCTTAAAAAAATTCTAACTCGTGCGTTCGAGAGCCAATGAGAGCTTCAGTAGTGGAGCTTTCTTGCTACTATCACATGATACTTCAGAGCTGGTCTCAAAATAAAGAAGATTGAAGTCTTTTATTAGTTGCTCTCTTTTCCAGTCTAAAGGATAATGTTTTCCAATCTCTTGCTCGTAGTGGCCAGGGGTTGTCATTTCTTATTGCGAGGCCAATATGGTTTAGGGGTGCCAGCCGCAAAACCTACGGATTCTGTTCCCAGACATTCTTCTCGTTTCGATTATATATCAACTTACGTTCTTATTTTGATCTACTACACTCATGCAACCATTCAAAGCAGGCGAGCTAACACACTCCAGATCTAGTAGCAGGCCAGCCACTCGATCAAACAGTCGTCCAATACGGACCCTTCGTCCTCAACACGCAAGCAGAAGTTCACCAAGCGATCATGGATTTCCAAACTCACTCAAATGGATTTGAAAGGGCGGAAGGCTGGGAAAGTGAAATCGGGAAGAAGATGATGCATTAGAGGATGGATTGACGATGGGACGATGCATAGGTTCAAGTGGGCCGATAATGAGTCAATGGCGACTGGCAACGAAAGAAAAGAATATGAACAACCGTTTTGACGTATGAGTTGAGAGCTATTGATCGTTTGTGGAAAAGTGGAAGCTGTCGGCCTTTTTAGGGAATATATTGCACGAGTTATCTATTGATTGCCCTGGCCATGTTTAGTTGTCATTTCTGTTGCGAGTTCAAGTATATACGCCTCATTTATGCAAACTATGTGCCATTGCTATTCTCTCTATTTCCAACTTTAAATCGCCTACGTCAAAATAATAAGTTGAGTCGCTTATATTGAAGAATAATAAGCTAGGGAGCTAGCAAGGAGGTAAGAAGAGGTCCTCCAAAAGTCGCGTTGTTAGTAGAAGTAAGCTGCAGCCTCTCGGCCTGCATCGCAATTCGCGCTCAGGCTTATACAAACTACAATTATTTTACACTTTCTTTAACCCATTAGTCCATGTCCCCTACGACCGTGGTTTTAACAGTCCACGTCTACAGATCTTCCCGTTTCTCGATTTCATACCTCGCAGCACTAGTCATGGTCTTCTTCTTCCCATCAAAATACTTCCCATTAAACCCTGCCGTCTCTTTACCAGTAGCGGACCCATGCCAGATCCTCTCCGCTTCCTTCAGTCGCGCGCACGATCGGGATCGCCATTCTCAGAAGCCATGTGATTGTGATGTACGGCAGGACGTGAAACGGAATTTCCTTGATATACCGCTGTATTGGCGTGCGAACCCGGTGCCGGACATGGGCCAGGATTGAAAGCATTTGCCGTGATGGCTGATCTCGCACCGCCGAGATATCGAGCTAGCGTGTATGTCTAGAGTATATGGCCACTTTTGATGGTGTTGTAGTGCTGTATTCCTTCGGGATGTGCATTTTCTGCGATTGGGGGGGCCAGGTCCTCAGCTGTGGTGTAGACAGCGTCTGGGAGGCCGCTTTTCTGTGTTTGTACGGGGTTGTGGGTTTCGGATGTGGTGACGATGATGCGTGCTTTGGGGTCGAGATAGGTGGTGAAGGTGGAAGAGTAAGGCGTGGCCGAGATGATTGCCTACAAATGTCTTTTCGTAGCCATTTTCGCTGGTATCTATGGGGCCGAGGGATTGTGCGCCAGTTTTGGGGATGAGTAAAATGATGGGTGGGTAGCTCTTTGAGGGTCATGATTTTACGAGTCCGCGAACTGTTGCAAGGGAGGAGAGATCGAGGAGAAGGAAAATGACAGTCTTCTGGTTGAGTTTGGTGTTGGATTTCTGTGCTAATTTGTTGGGGTCACTGCGTCCAGTAATAATCACTCATTACTTTGGCTCTTTCTTCTCGAAGTTGAGGGCTGCGAAGTAGCCCAGACTACTGGTTCCCACGGTGAAGAGAACTGTGTTTGTATAGGAGGACATGGTAAAAGTATTGAAAGTAGAATGGTTCGAAGCCGAAGTTGAAAGGAACTGCAGCAGAAAAGAAGGAGCATTCATATTACAATTATAATTGCAACTTGCAATTTGCAAGTGTTTGTTTGGTATGTAGATGATCCCCTGAATTGGTATATATCAACGAGACATTCTTGTTCATGTTGAAAAATGAAGTTCTTCGCATTCGGCCCAGTTTTCAGACCAACAACAAAATCCCATGATAGAGTTTCAACGAATCTACATCTGAATTGTCAGGAGCAATTTGAATGCAATTCTTTGACTTAATTAGGGACCCTCTTAATTGTCCCTGGGCTAAATTACTGATACATACATGGATTAGGACCGGTCCGGAATTTCAAATGTGAGATTGTCGGCAGCAGAAGCCAACTCCTCAAACTTGTGACATCTGATAAAATCCTCAAAGGTCACCGGCACGACGTGAGAATAGTTGGTGTTGTCCAAGTCTTTCTTCAAGCGGGTGTCTTCGTTTTGGCTCCAATAGAAGAAGAACCTTTTGTATAATATCAGCTTTGTGTGGCTGCTGTTTTAATTTGGAGGAATCTTTTGGAGCATGCTTAAGACATGTTGGAAAAGTAATAAGCAAACTCACTTGGGCATCCAAGCCATAACATCAGCAAGGTTTATCTGCAGACTCTTATGCATGCTTTGGTGCAAGTCCTCTAATGCACCGAGATTGTGGAGATCAGGTTCATACCCGTAGACCTTGGCGAATATCTCTGCGATTTCGATCAGGCTTTTGCGATCCCCGAGGACTGTTGGAATTAGTTTCCCCTACATACTAGGTCAAACATGGTTGAGTAGACTTACATTGCTGGATTCCAACCGCCGTTGTATCCATGGCCACTGCTGCTGTATAGTCGGCTGCATTTCCATAAGTTGTCGACTCCCATATCTCATGGCCTGTACCCCAGTAAGAAAGCCTCTTCTGCTTTGGGTCCCAGATTTGCATAAAGTCGCTCCAGAATGTTTCCATAAAGACTCCGATGAGGATATGGATACCCTGAATATCTTTTGACTCTATATATTTCAAGATGTCTTTGCATGGATCCTTTGGAGGAAGAGCACCGTATGGGATGTTGGTAATATCGACCGAGAAGTCGCCAGCAATATACCGCGGAACATTCTTCGCCACGCAAGCATCAATGAGAAGTTTCTGGCCCTCAGACATGAGTTCTGCGTCGCCCAGGTAGCAGCAGATTACTACATCGGTACCTGCCACAAAAGTCTGCAGCGCGTCCTTGTCGTTGAAATCTCCTTTGATAATGGTGATCCTGGATGAAGCTGTGACTGACAGTGGAAGCTTGCTCGGATCTCGACAGAAGCCACGCACTGAAATGCCAGGATTCTGGAGTAAGCTGTTGACTACACAACGCGCAAACTTCCCAGTAAATCCAGCGACGCCAATCGTTTGAGCCATTTAGAAGTTGGTGATTCCAATGTCGATGAGCTTTGATGCTATAGTCGGAGATCTAATTGCTATGTTGCAAGGAAAGATCAATATGAGTAGACTTGACTTCGAAATCAGCAGCCTCTTTATACTTGAAATCACTGTCTTTCTGTTCGGTATATAATCATTGAGAAGAGAAAAGGGTTAGTCTAGCCTAGGTTAGTCATATTCTACTTTAGTGCCTCATTTGTTCCCTGAACCTGAACCCCGCACGATAATACTAACAATCGTAAGTAAGATAGCCTGCAGGAGTTGTGACTTTTACCTCTTTTAAGATATTGGTAGTAGTTTAACTGTCTGAAGACAGTTAGAACCGGCCACCGCTTATTTAACAGCGGATCTTATAACAGAAAATAACAACTGGCAAGCCAATGCAATATAAGCGATGGATACCTTAAATCCCTTGAATAGGCCAATGCTCTCTCTGACCGCCAGAACTGGTTAGGAAAGCGAGGAAGCAGATTGATCTGCAGCGACGTTGTGCTGTTGACAAAGGGTGACATGAATGAAGTCCGGCTCGCACTATTCTCGATGTGGAATGATTTCGAAGGGACCATAATCCGGATTAGGCAACATAAGCGAGAGCATAGAAATACAGAATTAGCCTCCCTCGCCTCCCTCTCCATGGATGAAAAGGGGGACGAAGACTCAACACCTATACGTAGTGTCCCCTACGAACCTGTAGAGGAGTATCTTGATGCTTCTCCTAAGGAGTGAGCTTTGCGGCCTTGCGGTCGCTTTGCAACACGCTCCTAGAGCCTAGATTGAGTCACGATAGCGACCCTACGACTACCTTAATAACGTTTACAGCGCGCTAAATAAAGATAGATCTCTAGGAGAACGTAGTCCCTATAGCGACTAGCTATAAGCACTATCTACTACGAGCGGCAGGCTATACCTATATAGGTGTAGCTATGATATAGAATAGTTACTGCAATATAGTCTTCTACGCGTTACTTGGACCTTACACGCGAAATGACTAGCTTAATAATAAACAACTTCTCTCTCGGCTCTAACGACTATAGACTCTAACAACTATAGATTAGAGGATAGGGGAGGGAGGCTTATTACTTAGTTAGGCTACTTAGTCTAGCAGTTTAGTACTAAGCATATAGAGGAAATATTAGTTAAATAATAAACTCCTAAAGGGAGGGGAGGACTGCACTTGAAAAGACTTCTTATAAGGAAGGATAGCGTATACATGAAATTGCTTTCTTTACAGGTTATATAAAGGCACTATAACACTATAGGATTAGGGACCCGAGGCTATCTTTAGAGAAGAGGTCTTTTTCCCCTTATAGTTTTAGCTTCTTCTTTTTAGGCAGGACTTTATATGTAATTCCTAAGCTTAGTACGACCCCATACCCCTAGGGAGGTCCCGAGTCACTATGCTCCTAGTCGTTAATCACAATCATTATCATCATCATCATCCATGGATGAAAAAAGTGGGCCGAATAATGTGCTAGAATTTTGGTACATTATTCAGCCACTTATTTCACCCACGTAGAGGCCTCCCCACCCCCTCATCCGTCACCCTAAAGAAACAAATAATGCTCTCGGAAATTATCATAATTGCGTTCTAGCAACAACCAAAATATTGAGGGGTGCATCTTTTGCTAATCCTGGTAATGACTGGAACTACAACTGGATCACCTCCTTCCTCTAACATAGTCATCTTTGACAGTTCCGCGTCTTCCACCACCTTGCACTCTAATAATTCGATTCTCATTTCTTGTCGAGATGGCCCGCAAAAGCTGACTGGACTTATGAAAAGAGGACGACCTAGAAAAGGTTAGTTGTTAAGCAATATCTCTATTGTCTCTCCTGCCCTGACTTATCATGTAATCACTGGACAGAACGCCAAACATCTCCTTTAGGGGAATGTCATGAAGGATTGCAGATCAACGAGTATTCATCGACGTCGAAGTTTAACTTCGTCACTTATACTGCATCGCCTCAAAATGCTGGGCCCAATATACAAAGGCTCGTCCGAAGGCGTGCAATGCTTAACTATCGGCGACAAGAGAGAGAACAGAAAAGTCTATCTGCAGGAGCAGAGAAATCCAGGGCTAATTGTCCAGCCAATCATCCGTTTCCTGAGGCAAAGAAGAACAACGACGAAGTGCTTTGGCAGTACGTCGCCAAAAGACGAATGAATTCCCCATTGCCAAGGACCACTACCAATATCTTACCGAAGGAGATCACAGCTCTAGAACCTTTCAATGCCTTTCCTATCAAAATTGAGCCGTATATGTTAGAGCTCCTTTCTTCTTGTAGGTGTCTCCCCCTCCCTCCTTACTTTCTTCTGCCTGCCTTCTGCATTTCTAGTAAAAGGGGCTAGCTTTGACTGAACCATACCTAATTTACCAGATACCACTTCCATCTACGAGACAATGTACACCATTGAAAAACATGTAAATCTTAATCCAGCTAAGGACTACGTAAGGATAACTGGCTCTTTGATTTTATCCTACCCCCTTCTTATATGTTTTGTCTCATATATATGCTCTGATCCTCCTATCTATTTCCTAAATTAGAAGTATAGGTTACCTCTACTCCCAAACCCGCTTTAAAGAGTAGATAACTAACTCCCCCGCCACTTAGTGGCTGCCCATGGCGTTCCAAGACGCCGCCTTGCTCCACGCATTCCTTTTCTGTGCGGATGGCCACGGCACCATCTCACAGGGCAGGAAAGAACGACCAGCTGCCGTGATACATTTAAGGAAAGCCATTCAAATAGTCAATGGAAGGCTTCAAGCGCCAGTGCCCAGTATTACAGACGCAACTATTGCAGTGGTATGCACATTTGCTCATACAGAGGTATGTTCTTAGCTAGCTTTGAAATTACCTGGCTGCGGGGTCCTATCTCCTTTCAATGCTCTCCATCCATCTTTCTTACCCGTTGGCTTTAGGCATTGAATGGCAACCGTGGGAATTGGATGGTTCATATGTGCGGCTTGAAGCAGATGCTCCGACAGCGAGGAGGTATTCAGGCTTTTGAATCGAATCGACTGGTGCGGAGTAAGATCATTCGGTAGGTTATTGCTATTGAAATTCTCTCGTTTCTTGTTCAAGTACTATGCTAATATCACGCCAGTGCTGACTTGTGTGGTTCGATTGATGCTGTTCAAAGTCCTTACTTTGATTTTGCTGTCGGGGATTTAACGTTACCAACGATGCCAGGATATGCAACAATAACAACAGCGGGATTTCGCAAAATTACAAGTCCCGTCAAACTAGATGAAGCACTTACTCGAATCCTTTGCCAGATCCAAGATGTAACGTGGGATCTGAACATGTTTCATCAGCACAAGACGCAGATACATCCTCTAAGCTTGCGAGAGGCCATTACATCATCCCAGTACTCTCTGCTCTCCTTCAAGCTCCAGCAAAGTCACACCACCCGCGAGACTTTGATGCACGAAATGCTACGACTTGGCTTGTTAACATACCTCGTCACTCTTCTCAATGAGTCTCCCCCAGGAGTATCACTTTATGACATGCTAGGCGCAAGGCTAAAGTCCACTTTAATAGAAATCAAGCAGACCGGTGGCTGGGATCTTGAGTTTTCCCTCTGGATCGTATTTATCGGCGCTTCGGTAGTTAGGGACCCAGACACCAAAGCTTACTTTCTGGCGTCAGCCACCGAGATTAAGGAGGAACTAGGTGTTTCTTGCTGGGACCATGTCGAGACCCTGTTTAAAACTTTCTTCTGGGTAGAGAAAATTCATAGAGCGGCTTTCAGACCGATATGGAATGCCCTGGAGGCTGTGATGAAGGAACAGCCGTAAAAACCAGCGTAAAGTACCTACTGTATATACAGCCGAAATCAAGCCAGCCTCCA
Source organism: Lachnellula occidentalis (assembly GCA_007821535.1). Lineage (NCBI taxonomy): Eukaryota > Fungi > Ascomycota > Leotiomycetes > Helotiales > Lachnaceae > Lachnellula > Lachnellula occidentalis. Next base: position 9,176 of record QGMI01000766.1, on the reverse strand, counting down.
GCCATATGCCTAAGACTTTATGAATTCTTAATAATAATCTCATCTCCCCTATTGGAAACAAACGTTTCAACCCACCACGCTAGCGTAATAGGGGCAGGATGAGGCTCCAGATTAGCTGTGAGTTTAACTCCTACAAATTCATATGACCGTCTCCCCAAAAATAGGGAGCCTCCTGGTAGACAAAAACAAGCGGCCACATGATTTGTTATTCATAATGTGCCAGGTAGCGTAGGACATGCCTATCCAACGTTTCAGATTTCAAAAATACCAAGCAACGCGGTAGGATTCCTCAAAGTACTCGCCTTGCAAGTTCAACAAGAGAAAGGGGGAGTCGTGGGTATAGCAAGTAAAGCAGTCAATTAAGCAAAGACCGCAAGCCTGCTACTTGTATACAGATATGCATAAGCAAGACCATTCGTGCTTGCACTTAATACGGTATAAATATCGAGTCTGTATTCCCCTCCCCCCACCCAGCCAGCCAGCCATTGCTAGCATTAACCTACCTCTTCCGTCCCTTGCCCTTTTTCTTATCCTGTAGCTGTGGTACCTGTCTCTTCTTCTCCGGACTCTTCGAATCCAAACGCACACCGCCAGAGCCCTCGGTATCCTCCTCCCCCTTAACACTCTGCGCAAGTCCACTGGCACTTCTTTTCAAGCCACCGCCAACGCCAACGCCACTCGCAGCACTCCTCGCTCTAGTCCGAGAAGGCATGCCGATGCCGATCAACAAGCTGCTATTCGGCACTAGCATCTCAGAACCACCACACCCGTTCCTCTTGCGTGCCTCGCTCCTCGTGGTTCGTTTCAAAGCAACACGTCCACGGCCAAGTGCATGTCCACGTCCTGCGTCCTCCGTGCTCATGCCCATGCCCATGCCACTCATCTCGAAATCCCCCATCTCCAAATCCATATCCACCTCGTCCCTCACCATACTCTCCGTCCACCTCATTACAACTCTAAGTTTCCCCCTCCCCATCGCTTCCTTTACCTCCTGCCACTGCCGCACTTCCTCCAATAACCCCCCATTGAAATCAAACCCCGCACGCGCGTCTAACTCCCCGGCAATGGAAAGCCAGTTTCCCTTGATGCCATCCGCATACACACCGTTCAGCAGCTCAATCTCGGTATTCATACCATCTACTTCCTTTCCTGAAGCGTGGGGTGGCGGGTGCAGGGTTTGGATGAGGGAATCTATGTATGGGGCCCATGTGGAGAGTTCTTGATCGGGGTCTTTGGGGGAGAATTCAAAGATGGGCAGGCCGGAGTGCGAGAGGTCGAGGTCGGTGCGTTTGTTGATTGTGCTGGTATTTTGTCTCAGGGACGGGGTTTGGAGGGACGGTTCTTCGGTGTAGGTGGGGTAGGTTGTGCAGTGTGCTTTGGGGAGGGCGAAGACGAGCCATGATGTTGGAGTTGGGTGGGGGAGGTTGGGTTGTGGCTGTGGCTGTGGTTGTGGCCGACTGCTGGAATATGTCGATGTTGGTGGAGTGAAGAATTCCGTGTTTCCTGACGTGGGGGATGTGAGGTCAATGGGGTGTTGTGCTGGTATTTTCATTTCTCGCTGTGAAGTATAGACAGTGAACATTGGTCGAGAGAGCAAGAACCAGATCCAAGTCTCAGTAGTCTGGATCAGAGCTCCCGTATAAGGATCCGTTTGCGTAGCCGGTCTATTCGCATCAGCATCAGATGTAATAGGGGATGTAGAAAGAGGACATACAGCTCCACCTCATAGAAATCCACCCTCGCTCCCCTCTCCGCGCCATAACTGCTCAAAAGCACATTCCTCGACTCACTCGTCCTCAAATCACCCGGCGTATGATCATAAAACTCCATACTCCGACACGAAATCTTCTTCTGCATCCCCCCTTCCCTTCCCTTGAGCAACAAATACTCCCTCAACCCCCTGCCCGTCTCCTTCTCCACCTCCATCTCCACACTCGGCGCCGTGACTTTCGGACCCGTGCCGTCTAAGTCCCGCTTCACCCCTCTTGCACCATCTAGACTGATGCCCAGACCTGAACCCAGACCCATTGAGCTCGCAACACTAGGCATGTCGTACAGTGCTCTCTGGGCCGGAGGCAGGGCAGCGCGTTTTGCGAGAACAGATGCGGGGGTTTGGGGTAGGTCGAAGGGGTGTTCGTTCCTGAGGCCCAGGACGGCGTGCAGGCGTTCGCTGGCGTTTATGACGAGGGGCATGCGTTCCTTTCTGTGCCGCGCGAGTACGTTCCATGCTTCCTGGTTTCGGTTCTCGTCTTCTGCGTCGTCGAGGAGGTGGGAAGTGGTGGAGCTGGCGTCCAAGAGGGGAGGGAGGCGGAAGGGGAGGTGGCGTGGTGGTGGGATGGGTGTAGGGAAAGCGTTTGCTGGCAGAGGAGGAGGCGTGGAATGGCGTTGTATGTCGAGGGGGCGGATCATGGGGCTGGAGTAATGGTCCATGGTTGGGTTGAGGGGATCTTGGAATGGAGGTGGGGTTTGTGTGGAAGGTTTTGCTGGACGGTTTTCCTTTGATATAACCTGGAAGGAGTAACTTGGTGGGTGTGATATCAAATATATTGAAAGGGTGGTGAATAACATATAGTCCTGCCTTCCAAAAGCAGATATATGTCCAGTTAAGATGAGAGCTGGAAACACTCCGCAAGTAACTTTAAGATTCCGGACCAGCTGGTTGACATGAATGTAATGGAATGAATAAGCTGCTCGCAGCTCGGTGGTGGCAGTGAATCTACTGAGTGCGAGTAGCGCCGAAAGATGAGATCAAAGCTGGTGAGAATGGTAAAAGCATATGTGTAATCCTCAAAACTGAATCGAAACGGGAGAAGTGAAGCGTAAACTGGTTGTATGTAAGACCAACGCCGCCTAATATCAAATGATAAAAGGAGAACCGAACGCACAATCTCAAAAGTCAAACATAACAAGCAAGAATCCCTCTCCCTCTTCCTCTTCCTCTTCCCCTTCCCCTTCCCCTTCCTCTTTCGATAATCACCTAGAAGTGAAGATTCTCCAGAACAGAACTTGCAATGCATATAACTTGGATCCCGAATCCCCAATTCCGTGTACATAGATGTTTGCAAGTAAAATAAAACATCTCTTTCAACCAAACCCAGCCTACCCACCCTAAAATAAATTCTTCACTCGTTAGCAGATTTCAGTTGTCCCCAACCGCACACTCACTTTTCTCATTATAGACCGACCCTACGCCGGTGTTTCGGTGGGGCGATTATGTAAAAAGCGGTAAAAAAGATGTTAAAATCCATAAATGTTAAAACCGCTTATGACCCACTAGGCAGCCAATCACATCCCCCTAACTCAAAACACCATCTTAGGGACTTTTTGGCGTGCCTCACCCTAAGTCGATGAGGCAGGCAAGCAAGTATAGCGCGTCACAATACTCACAACCTAAGATACCAACTGTTCATTCCTCATTTGCTCACTCTACAACGTCTATCATCTATTCCATCCAACCCCATCAATCCAGCCATTATCATTATTGTCCATCTCACAGTACTCTCTCCCCCTGCAAGCCATGCCGGAAGGGAAAAAGTATCCCATCCCATGAAAGAACGCCGGCGCTATCATATATCGTGCGCTCAATGAATCGTGTCTGCCGTATGTACAGCCTTACTTTTCTTCCTTCTTCCTCTCTCCATCCGTAGAGTATGAGTGGCTTGGTACTTATAGCCAGTACATAAACCCTACCATAACACCCGCCAACCCAACCGCCATCCCCGCAACCTCTTTCCCACCATTTGTATTCGCACCACCCTTCTTCCCCGTAGCACTCGCACTCGCCGCAGTTCCCGTCGCACTTGCAGTCCCCGAGGTAGTCGCCGCCGTCGCAGTGCCCGTTGCCTGTGTCTGGCCGACACTAGGCAGCTTCACATCTCCGTCAACCAGCCAGCCGCCAGAAGTGGAAGCAGGGCATGGAGGTGCCGAGATGCTTGGTGTGAACGTGGAGGACTGCACCCCAGAAGGAGTAAGAGTCTTCCACTGTGCCTGCAAATTCGAGAAATCAGGACTAACCGGAGTAGGTGTCCCCGCGATTGAGTAACCACCCTGGACGTTAGTTGCTACAGCTGTCGCAGCCACCGTCGATCCATACGAAATCAGACCATACGAGTTAGCTTCCTGAATCCACTCGTACACAATCGCACCAGACCAGTTCTCGTTCATATCTGGGCCCAGGATGGCAGACTGGTCATCAAAGGTACGGGGCCGGTTGGTATTGCAGCCCGTTTCAGAGAAGAAGATGGGGATATTGAGGGATTTGGCGTAGGTGTTGAGGGTGTCGTAGCCGGAGGTTTGCATGTTCACGTCGCCACACCACTCGTATGCATTCAAGCCAAACATATCGATGCTTTCCGAGGCGTTTGTGCCGCAAGCCAAGTAGTTTTGCAACATTGGTCGCAGTTCAGAAATATCTGCTGCAGAATAGCCGACGGGGATTTCGCGGTAGTTTTTGGAATTCCTGTAGGCTTTAAGATCGCGGGCTGCAGCTTTAACGTAGGGTGCTGCGAGGGATTGGTTGTTGAGGGCTACAACTTCGTTGCCGACGAAAAAGCCCATTGTATTGTCATAATTGGCAAAGGCGTCCATGACGGCAGAGTAGCGATCGAATTGTGTTTGGTTCCAAGAAGCAACAATCTGCACTTATCAGCATGCTGCTGTGGATGTGGTGGGGGGGCTTACAGGATTGATAGCAGTATTGAAGGTATCCAAGTCCACCAAAAGATATACACCAGCGTCTGAGAATGCAGACATACACCCATCGTGATCACCAGAGGCGTCGACGTGGTAAACTCGGATTGTATTCGCGCCTAGGTCTTTCATGAGGGAAGCATCGAGTTGGCATTGGTCGGTGTTGATTAAGGGATCTTTTTCTGTCAATTGGTATGCAACCCCTAGTTCGCGAGTTAGCAGAGTGCTCGCCCAAGAGCGTGAGTCCAGTGGGAGTCTCACCTTTCATGAAGAATTGATTGCCATCGCTATCGAAGAACTTGTTGCCCAAGGTAGTAATGGTAGCAATGGCATTTGTAGCACTGATGGCGAAGCTGGCAAGCAGCGCGCTCTTAACCAACATGTTTGCGAACATGGTGAAGGTTATGAATGATTGTTGGTGGAATGAAAACGCGCAGATCGATTGAGCGAGCGAGTGTGGTGTTGTCGCGATACCTTTCGCAATGTAGTACGGTACTCGAGTGTCGAATGCTTTTGCTCCTTCCTTCCTTTTAACGAACGTGAAGTTTTTGGTGAAGAGTCTTCCCAATCGTTTCCTCTTCCTTTTCTTGTCCTTTCCTCTTCCTCTGCCTCTAGCTAACGAATGAAGCAATAGCAACAGCAGCGAACGAAGGTGGCGGTCTTGACTCTGTTGATGCGGAGGGATTGGAGAAGAGAGACGAGGTTAGGAATGAAGATGGGGGAGATGAAGCCAGACACCAGAGCAGGGGCGCCAGTAACTAATCAATCAATCAATCAATCAATGCGAGGCACAAACAAGCAGAGAAAAACAAACGACGGGGGTACTTTCTCTTTTATCCGGCACATCACCACACACTCTCTCTCTCTCTCTCTGGTGTCTGCTCCAGATCTCTGTCGCACCGATAACCTCGCACCAAGCACCTGGCTATCAGTCTAGCTCCACCGCAAAACAAGGAACGGCCGTCGTCGTGCGACTGCATGCGGCATAGTGGAAGGGTGTGAGAGTCGTGATTGGCTCTGATGCGCGGGGTGGCGTGTTATAGACTGGTAAATTTACTACGGTGAAACAATAAGGGCCGCCAGAGGCAGGGGTCCGACCAGAACTTCATCTCCATTTTTAGATTGGGGATGCTTCACGTGACCGGGGTTGAACACCAGATTCAAGCTTTTGGGAAGAAAGGGGTTCTTGTGTAACGGGAGTCAAGCGACTACTATACTGTGACCCTTTCTTTCGCGGGAACATATACAATCTATAGAATAGAATATAGAATAACAGCTTTCGTATCTACTTCCTACTACCTTCATTTGATGTACCCCACATTCCCTATTTCTCCCCCATAATCTTCTCCATAGTAGCCCACATATCCTTCTCGTACCCCGCATCATTCTTCACAAAATTGCCCCGACTCACGGGTCCCCCATCATTAAACGTCTCCACCCGGGCAACCGTTGCTCCAACTTCAAGAATCGTCCCTCCAACATGTTCCTCCTTCTGCACAAGGTCCAGCATCACCGCCGCCACATCTTCCGGCGTCACCCAGCCCGGATCATTCGTTCCCACCATTGCCATCTTCTCTGGGTTGTCTGTCCACAGCGGAGTCAGAATACGTGCTGGCGCCACAGCATTGACCCTGATCTTCGGGATATGCGCCGGTGGATGCTCAAGCCGGTCCATGGAACGCACGAAGCCGTTAATCGCATGTTTCGAAGCGACATATACAGGTGTCGGGAAGTTCGGCGCTTGTCCAGCGACCGAAGAGATATGCACCACTACCCCTGGCTTCTTCCTCTTGAGAAAATGCGAGATGGCCATCTGCGTCACCCGGATCGGATGCGTGACGTTGATGTCCAGCAGCGCGTACCTTGACCCTTCCAGTGTATCTCTCGAGGTCCCTGTTCCCGGAGGAATCCAAAAGTTGGACCAGAGCTGGAGAGCCATTAGCTGAGATCACGAGTGGGTGGTGGTCTGAATGTATATATGCTTACCGGTTCGTAAACTCCAGCTCCAGGACACACAATATCTGCTCCCCCAAAGTGCTTCGTTGCGATCTCAAACATCTTCTCCAACTGCGTCCAGTCCGCAACATCCGTTTTCTGGAAGACGGCTTTTGCGCCGCTGGATTCCATTGGGTATTCCGCAATCAGCGCTTGCGCCTCTGGTCGTAGCATGAGGTCCGCAATGACTACATTGCAGCCTTTGCCCAACAGGAGCTTTGCATAGCAAAAGTTGATGCCAGAGCCAGCGCCGGTGATAATAGCAGTCTTGTTTTCCACATTCATAGCCATGGCGATAATTGACGCACGAACTGTCTCTGAATTCAGAAAATGAGGGAGAGGACTGTTGTATATCATATAGGGAAAGAGGACGAGCTGACGAATCGACGTAGGTTGCGGCGCAACGTGATGACTAGAGTGGTAGACTGTCGAAATTCTACTTCCCATCTACCACCAAGGCCTCCTATTTATTCTCAGAGAAAGTGGGGGTAGGCGGCTGTCAGAGTCTCGGCAAGCTTGACATGTCAACAAGTGGCAATGATTAGACTTTCCTTCCTGACAAAGAGAAGGTCTTCCTCGAGGCTATCGCAACTCGCAAGAGCCAGGCCGCTCGATGTCATGTCTCGAGGCGTTGAAAAACCATGTACCACTGGTATACCTAAATCCAAGTCTATATTTCATGACCAACTCAGCCGAGCCGATGGGCAGTAGTACAGTTGATGGGGTGCGGGGTGACGACTTTTTCTAAGCTGACGAGAGAAAGGGCTCCTGAAGCTGACGTAAGAAAAGTCTACCACTGTGTGGCTGAGGACCCGCGTCGGCCCGTAGAGGATTATCTAATACTTCGAAGGGATATTTATCCGAACCCACTCCAGACCGCGAGCTGGGGAAACGGGGCTCGTCAGCACTCTGATCAAGATCGATCAGCCGCTGCAGAAATCCGCAAAGGGAAACTTTGCCGAGTGGCATCCTGTGCCCAAGCAAGCAAGCTTCCTTCCGTCGCTTTGATAAATGTATCACCATACCGGACCGGTATCTTACTTGAGAGTTTCAGGAACTAACACCTATACATACCTACTCCCTTCGACCGCAAGGATAATATGACCGGGTAACCTACCTCAACAAGCCCCTCTCAACCTCTTCTCTCTTAAAACCACTTAAAGAGGAGACATATTAACAGGACTGTAGATAGAAAAGGGCAATATCAATGCTTTTACTTTCTCATAGCTCTATTACGACTCCTAATAACAATAGTGATCCTGAAACTTTTATTACCACCTCTACTACCAACGTCACCCACGCCTCAATCTCCTCTCCCAGCCAACTTCAATATTATTAGCATATCGCTTCACCTGTCATCTATCAAAAGACCACATCACTTACGCCGACCGGCCCCCTTTATTCGCCGCCTTGCTTTGGTGTCTGTAGAATATAACCGTCATTAACGAACAATAAAAAGCAAGGATTAAGAATGTTCGACTCACCTTAACTCCCGAACTACCCTCCTGTTTCCCTCGGCGTCGTACCATGTGTCAATTTCAATTTCTCCCCACGTCTGGGCTTCAACTGCGGCGGGTGCGTCGATGGAAATGAGAGGCTTATCATCAGGCATATCAGGCGTATAGGTGTGCGTTTCAACAGGAATATCAGACGGAGAAGGTGCTAGAAATTGTGTACATGCACGGTAGAAAGTAGGGGCTTTCGTATAGATGATATAGCCTAGTGCAAGTAGAGCTAGCATATCGATCAAGATCCCTAATTTCAATTCAGTACGCCTTTTAAAAAGCTAGTCTATGGTTCGTGTTAGATTTTTTATTCTGGAATAGTGGAGAGGGATCAACATACAAGATGCGCTAAGCGCGATATAATACATCTTATACGATTTCCTTATTTAGCGTAATAGTATTGAGTTCATAGTCGTCGAAGTGAAGTTGTTAGAGAAGTAGAAGAGAAGAAGAATCGTAGATTATTTTCTCTATTTTATTGTGAGCTACTCTAAAGACCGGCGGATCACTAAATAGACCGGTAATAACTTTCTTTCTTGAAAGAATCGATTAAGCGAGGTACCCCTTTTTCGGCTCCGTGCCAGCAGTGAAGTTTCAGCCCCATTTTACCCGAGTCTTCCGGTGCAAGAACCCACGTCACGATCTCGACATCTTAAATCATAATCAGACAAGGGATAAACAAACCATATCCTATTTCTACTTTGTAGCTGTTTTCTGTCTTTGCTGTGTATTGAAAGGAACAGGAACGGCAGCCAGCTATACCAACATGGCCGTCAGAAGCAAGCTTCCATATTCCCTTCACAGCCGCTACCGTTCCATTGCACTGGCCTGGACAATCATCACCATCCCGCCAATCTTCATAAACCTAGGCCTCTTCTACGGTCTTTGGTATGGCAAGCCACATATGGATCGCATAGCTGGTTCGTTCCCTTCCCTTGCCTTTTGGCCCCTTGATTAACACCAAGTCACATGACCGTCCCACTAACA
>QGMI01000765.1:0-19332 GCA_007821535.1 Lachnellula occidentalis | reverse complement strand
TCCCCCGCCACACTAAACCCCTGCCACGCCTCCGGACTCCGAAACCCCACCACCGTCCCCCTCACATCCTCATACTCAGCCACAAACTGGCTCTGCCCCAATTCCGACAGCGGCTGGCCCTCATACTCCTGCCCCTTCACCGTCCTGCATTTCATCGCCGCGAAAGTCCCCGTGATGCGGTAGGAGATGAATAGGTTTTTCGCGTGCGCGTTCCAGGCTGATAGCACGGCATCGATGCTGGATTTTGTGGAGAGGGTGATGGATGGGAACACGTGTTCGGGTACGAATTGCGTGATGGCGCAGTAGGGCACTTGGTCGTCGGGTGAGGCGATGCGGATTTTTCCTTCGGCGAGCAGTTGGTAGCATGTCCCGTCTAAGAGGAGGAGTTCTCCGTTCATGAGGACGAAGGTGCCGAGGCCTTGGTTGCCTTTTGTGAGGACTGTTTTCGGATCAGAATAGGCTTCATCTCAGGGAATAGAAAACTGGGCTCTCAATTGAGATATGAGACGAAAGACAGTTTATGGGTGAGACTGAGACTGGCTTACGGGTGGAAACGGGGATGCCGGATGAGGAGACCCCGGCCATCAGGGCATTGAGGAGGGAGTATTGGTATATGTGGTTTGGTTCGAGCGCCATATTGAGTGAGTATGTGAGACTCGCTATGAGAGGAATTGTTATTCTCGGGGGTTTCAAATGAGTAAGTCGGTTGCTTTGGGAGCGTGATATATCTATCACTGTGGCTCTATGCGCTTTCCAGAGCTAATGGTGGGGTGAACGTGACGTCATATAACTCCGATCAATGGATATGAATATATATATGTCAAAGGTGTTGAGGATATATTTCTATTTGACGTTTGTGTCGTATGACAATTATTAAGAGTACGTGCAGGACTTTATGATTGGTGTGTCCCTGAGTTAATTTACATAACATTTTGAGAAGATGGGCTACTCGGCGGGGGAAGAAAAACGTACAGTAATCGCCCGCAGCTTCCGTCAACATTTCTACGTCACACCATCAGAGTAAACAAGTCAAGTACGAAGTATGTCAGCTTGGGAATAGTTTCATTCATTAAGTTTGTCAAACCAACACCTAAAATCACTCCGATTGCTCTAACTTACCCACCTAACTTCTCTCCACTTCTCCACTTTAAATCCTCACCTCAGTAACCTCACACACCTCGAGCCTCTATCATCAACCATCTCAGCCACAGCCCTCACTTCACCATGTCGGAAGACTCAGTAGCATCCATCATCGTCAACAGTCTATACAATGCCGGCGTCCGCATCGTCTTCGGGATCCCAGGCGCCAAGATTGATTCCATCTTCGACTGCCTGCAAGACCATCCGGAGATCAAGCTCATCGTGTGTCGACACGAGCAAAACGCAGCCTTCATGGCCGCAGCTGTAGGTCGTATTACGGGGATTCCGGGGGTTTGTATCGCTACTTCTGGCCCTGGGGCTTCGAATCTAGCTACGGGTGAGTTTTCATTCTCTCTTCAGATTGGGTCTGAGACAGATACTATTTCCGGACTATTTCTACTTCTTTCTGAAAACTGAAGCTGATGCTTTTTCAAGGTCTCGTGACAGCCACCACGGAGGGTGATCCGGTCCTGGCCTTGATCGGATCCGTGCCCAGGCTGCAGAACACAAAACGAACCCACCAGTCTATGAAGGCATTGGATATCTTGGGCCCTACTACCAAAGCAGCAATTCCAATTGATGTCGAGGACCAAGCTGCCGAGGTCATCTTGTCTGCTTTGAGAACTGCATCTGTGTCTCCCAAAGGCGCAACTGTGGTTTCGATTCCTGCAGATGTTGCAAAGGAAAAGTCCAAGATCCTTGCCTTTGAAAGCCACGCTTTCACGCCACCGAAATATGGGGCTGCTCCTCTGGAAACTCTGGACAGTGCTATTGCCATGATTGAGAAAGCCGAGTTGCCCGTCCTGTTCCTCGGAATGCGAGCCAGCAGTCCCAGAGTCGTAGCTATGGTCCGTCAGCTACTGACAAAGTTCCCAATGCCAACAGTAGAGACGTTCCAAGCAGCAGGGGCCGTATCAAAAGAACTCGCCCACCTCTTCGCTGGCCGAGTAGGACTCTTCCGCAACCAAACCGGCGACAAGCTGCTCGCAAAGTCAGATCTGATTATTGCCGTTGGATACGATCCCGTGGAATACGATGCGAATGTATGGAATCCAGACGGGAGCCGGAAAATCATCCACATCGACTACACGCCCGCAGACTACGGCACATACTACCACCCCGTCTCCGAGCTCCTCGGCTCCATCGTCCAAAACCTCTACCACTTCGTCCAAAACCTCACGTCCGTCAACGACACCACATCCTCCCCTCTCTGCAAGCAACTCTCCGCCGAATACCTCGCCTGGCAATCCTCCCCCCTCACCAAACGCACCTCCGGCCTCATCCAACCCCTACACTTCATCAGCACCCTACAACCCCTCGTCTCGCCCACCACAACCGTCACCTGCGACGTCGGCACCGTCTACATCTACATGATGCGCTACTTTTTCTCCTACGAACCCCGCACGCTGCTATGCTCCAACGGCCAGCAAACCCTCGGCGTCGGCATGCCCTGGGCCATTGCCGCCTCCCTCACCCAATCCCCGCCTTGCTCGCAAAAAGTCATCTCGCTGAGTGGAGACGGCGGCTTTATGTTCTCGGCGCAGGAACTGAGTACCGCGGTGCAGCAGGGGTGTAACATCACGCATTTTATATGGAATGACGAGGCGTTTAATATGGTGCAGTTTCAGGAGGAGATGAAGTACGGACGCGGCAGTGGGGTCTCGTTGGGAGGCGTGGATTTCGTGAAGCTTGCAGAGGCGTTTGGCGCGCGGGGCTTTCGGATCGGCGATGCGAGTCAGTTGAAGAGTGTCATGCAAGAGGCGTTGGCGTTTGAGGGGGTTAGTATTGTAGATGTGCGGGTGGATTATAGTCAGAGCCAAGAGCTGGCGGGTCGTTTGACGGAGGATGTGGACGAGACTGAATGGAACTGATTGATAGGGAAGTCTTGTAGTAATTATCATATTCAAATTTTGGTACACCATATGTATGCCGCAACGCCGTAATGCCAAGAACGCCAGTAAGCCATCCAACCCTTCCTATCCCATATCGTCAGTCAGCGCCGGGCAGCGTCCAAGTATATATACAAACAAGCCTCAAACCCACCCATCCCATCAACACTCAAAAACCCCAGAAACATCAGCCCCATACTCCTCCGCCTGCACCTCACTAACCCACCCCCTCTCCACACAATAGAACAGCACCTCAGTCGCCGTCCCGAACGCGCCGTTCGAGATCTTAGTTCGTGGATCCAAACGTCCTGTTAGGGTTTTTGTCTCTTCGTTGAATGCCGCCAAGACATCTTTACTTGTTCTCCCACTCCCACTTTGCTTTTCACTCCCAACTTTACTTGTCTTGCCACTGCTACTTGCCTTGCCACTTCTACTTGAATGGTGAGTACTGCTTGAATGGTGGTTGCTGCTGCTAGAGGTCTTTTTCAAGGCTTTCTTCAAATACCCCACCATATACCCAATCCATATCACGTTACTGTACGGCGTGTATTGCGCCCATGAGGTGTGCGCCGGGAGGGTGTGGGATGCGTGCCAGGATTTTGTTTTGGCGGTTCGTTGGGATGTTAGGAGGGTTGTGCGCATACTGTGGAGGTAGATGTGAGAGATGAGTTGAGGAAGGAGGAGGGGATGGATGGAAGTGAGGGTTTTGTGAAAGACAAGAAGGAAGGAAGGAAGAAGGAAGAATTGGGAGAAGGGATGGGATGGGGATGGGGATGGGAACGGAGAAGGAAAGAGGGGGAGGAAGGAATAAGAAAGAGGGTATGTACCGGCGATAAGCGTTGAATTGCGGATGCCCTTCTGAGCCCTGGAAGACCATGGGATCTTCTTCTAGGTCCAGGTATACTATAGTGCCGTCTTGTAGCTTGGCGCGCGAGAGGCCGTAGTCGATGAGTGTTGTCTTGACTCCTGCACGCCCTAGTTTTAAATCGGGGTTTGCGCTGACTTCGGTATGATCGGAGGAATTAGGGGAGACGGAGACGCAGATGTTATTTTCGTGCAGATCTCGATGCTATGAGAATGTTAGGTAGCCAATCTTTTTTTGAATACTGAAGACAGCTTATTGAGACGGAGTCGACTCACTTCGAATTCATTCGCCATCTCGCCTTTTGCAAGAGCCAGAATAGTCCCTAGAAGAATATCCCACACTTGTTCAATATTCGTCACTGCAAAATCCTCCAACACACACCCCGCGTCTCCCAACTCGATGGCCAGGAATTCCGATGCGTCTGTGTAGAGCTTCGGGTGCGGAAACTGGGATTCTCGACCCTCCTTGCAAGCTTCCTCACGCTGCTCATACGCATCGATGAATGCCTGCACGGATCGACCAAGGATTATATGGGCGTCTTTGAAGCGAACGAAGCCTGGGAGCTCTGTAAGCGTGTTCATGATCCTGACTTCCGAAACGATGTTTTCGACTCGGATAGCGGTGTCGCTGGCGCTGGAGTCTGGGTCCAAGGGGGACTGGATGCGCATTACTTTTATAATCGAAGTTTCGCCAGACGGGATGGTGATGCGGTATACTTCGGCGTATGAGGCTTCTGATATTTTGATCACGGTGCAGTCCGATGGAAGCAGGTCGGCCCAGGAATGGGTTGTCATTTTCCGGCCGGTGTCGATGCCGTATGCGGTGACAAGTGGTAGTAAGTGCGCGTGTTTTCCGTCAAGGATAGACGTTTCGTCTTCTATTTCCAGGTCATCGTTCTCGTCGACTTGCAAGATTGGCCCCTCGGTGGCTGTTGAACAATCAGTACAACATAAGACACTCTGAACGCAACGCCGTACCTTCTTCACTCTCGCTATTCCCTAGAGTCTCCGAGCCTGCCAAAAAGTCAGCAGATGAGGCAACCAATGGTCGAGTAAAGCTTACTCTCGTCACCGTCATCATCATCATCGTCGTCGTGGTTGTGGCCAACCCGATTCTCCCCATTCTCAGTATCGGCGTCAAGGTTTAGATTGGTTACGGCAGATGTGATATCAGCCAGAGCAGATCGTTCTGGTGATGCAGGAAATCTGGTGTGCTGGCTGTTGCGCGATATGCTACTAAATAGAGCAGATGCGGCGACAGAGGGATGCGTCTTCCTCGCGCCGTAGGTACGAGGTCGACCCATATGATTATGCCTATGTTATTGTAAGAGGTGGAACGAGAGCTTTCAGGTCTAACTTTATAGTTAGTATTATGTTGTTTGGGTAACTTGAGCAAGTGACAAAAGGAGTATAGAGGGAGGGTTCCTCTTTAATATGTTAAGAAAAGGAAGATAATTTTATGCATAGTGTTCAAGACTATGGGAACCAAGTCTCCGAGAAAGAGAGCAGCTCTGCAACGTCTTTCACATATAAGGAGAAGTCCAAGTCCCACAACGGTTGAGGCCTTGCCCCTTTCGTTGGTCCATCTAAGGAGATAACACGTGATAGAGCCGAACAATCAATCCACCCCATTTTGAGAGCCGTTTGATCTGGGTCAAACTGCAAACAGTCTCAAAAGAGAAAGAAATCTCAATTCATGATCCTCGTCCTTGCGCACGTGGCCGTATGAGACTTGGGGAAGGCTCTTCAGGGGTGTAAACAAAGGACATGTCCACGTACCTGTCGAGATGGGCAAGAATATGAGGAGGAGTACTATGTAACGTTAGACGTGTATAATTCAATTGCTAGCAGAGCTAAACCACGCACCTTTCGCTATTCTCGTCTTTATTGAGCAAAACCCATAGCCAGGGCAAAGCTTGAGACTTCTCGATATGTTGATCCACCGGCGGTATATTAATCCGGCCATGTTGTCACAGTAATATGTAAAAGTGCCAAACACGATGACTTTACAAGGACATTTAGCCTAACCATATTACGACTAGTGTATATGTAAACTGGTCCCCATTTCTTTTGCTTTGACCACGAAGCTTCCCCCTTCAGCTCATCAATTGTCAAGATGGCCGCCCTATTCAACAGCCTCTTTGGAGCACCCACGCCATCTGCGTCGCCAGTTCCCGCCGGTGACTCTGGTACGTTTGCGCATGTTTTGCATTAGAAGATATCTTGCTAATCAATTGCCCATCACAGACTTTGCGGATTTTGCGGGAGCTCCAGACCCATCTCCCTCCCCCCTCTCCGCCATTCCCACCACCGCCAGTTTCACTGGTGCTGGTGCCTTTCCAACTGGTAGCAGTGCTGTCCCCTTCACGAAATGGTACAATGTTCACGAACGATACTCTTTGAGTGACTTCAAGCAGGAAGGCGTGATTCTTGGTATACTCCTGGTCATCATCGCTATCCATCTCTACGGCACAAGCTCCAACCGAAAGAAGGCAAAGGCATGGATCACTGCGCATGCGCCAACTCTCCAGAATGAGTTCGCGCTCGTTGGATTTGGTGGCCGAAAGGTGCCAACGGAGGACGATGTCGAGAATGAAGGCTTGGCAAAGTCATTGGCGACTGACAGCCTCCAAATGCCCGTAGACCTGTTGAAGGAAAAGTCTCCCCAGGAATTTTCAACCTATGCGACTGGGCGCCTAAACATTGCCTTTCTCGATATCAACCTGACTCTCCTCAAGCGCTACAGCCCTCTGACCCTGGCCTTTGAGTACGGCGCAAGTCTCTTCTTCGACAGTATGCCTGCCCCAGTCGAGCGCGTTGAGGCTATCTTGTATCCTTTTGATGGCAGAGAAGCTCTTACCGTCCCTGGTCAACTTCCAGGCGCGCATGAGCTCCGCAAGGATGGCAAGAGCAGTTATGATGGATTCGTGTGGGCCATTGTCAACAAGGAGACCATGAAGCAGCTGCGCGGCGATCGCTATGATGTCTCAATCACTTCTACCAAGGATCACCCAAAGCTTCCAAACTGGGCAACTGTCATGAGCGAGAGCTCTGAGATCACCGAGTTCTTGCTCACCCCCGAGCTTATCAAGGCTGTTGAATCTGCCGGAGAACTATTGGACCACCTCATTATCACTGACCAGCCCATTGACCAACCTTCAAAGTAGATATACTCCTGTTTCATATCTCGTAATATCTACTGACTTTATTGCTCAGACTGGACGAGACCATCCCAAAGAAGCGCATCTACCTTTCGATGAGACTCCCATCTTCTGGCGATTACACCAATCTCCTACCCATCTTCCAATACTTCATCCGCCTCACAGACACTCTCGTCCAATCGGCCCACTTCCGACCCGAAGTTCTCCGAAAGGTCCGCACAACCCGCGACGACATGATCAGAAAGCTACAAAAGGCAGATGATGAGGAGAAGAACGAGGAGATCAAGCTGGAGCGTGAGAAGGTCAAGAAGCAGAAGCGAGATGCAGAACTAAAGGGCCTCAATGCCAAGGCGCAAAAGAAGTATCTGGAGAAGGAAAAGGAAAAGGAGATGAAGAGGGCGCAGAAGAAGCAGACTACACGTGGATAGTTGCCATATTGAGCTATCGGGTATATTCAAGTGTACATTTATATGGACAAAAGTTGGGATACGGATAGAGGTGGGGCTGAGTTGTATAGTAATTCTATGTTGATAATACAGTTCATATCAAGTGCTATGAATATCCTAATATACTGTCATCATTTCATGCTTATGAATTCCTCGCTCTTTCATTCCACTTCTAGCTATTGTGTGGTATCTCCTTGAAGATATCCAAAGCGTCACTAAATCAATCAGATGTTTCCATTTACTCTCAAACCGAGGACGATTGCCAGCCTCAAGGCAGAGCTGTATTGTTCGTCGCCGCAACGCAACACTGCACATGCACACATCTTGAAGTTGTCCCAGGGATTTCTCATTCACCTATTTCGCAATACAATGTGAATGGCATGAGCACCAGCATCACCATCTCCCCAACCAATCATCCTATCTACCTCCTTCCTTGCCAGATTTATAATACACATCAGCTCGCACCTCCACACCACTCCACCCACGACATCGAGAATTGTTCGTTTGCTGTTCAGCTTTATCCTTCATATCCATATCCACATGCACAGCAATTAGAAGCATATTGCATGTCTAAACCACAACTACATCCCACAAACCACATTCCACATCCTACAGAAAGAAGTACAGAAAGAACGAAAATAATGGATTGTCCTACATGTGGCAATAGTCCCTGCTCTTGCAGCGTCTCTGGACGTCCAGACAGCGAGAAATCCCAAAACAGCATCCTCAATCTCAGCACCAAGCACTTCACATCCACATCTACTTCCACATCCGCTTCCACATCCACTTCCACGTCTACTTCCGAAGTTCCACATCACCTCGCATCTCCAACGACAAAACTGAAACTGACGCATTCATCGCAAGTGAGAGATGGTTCCTCAACTCCCTTTCTAGGTCTCGGGGCTTCGGAATGTGAATATGTATAGGCAGATGATGGATCCTGGTTTTGGGCATCAGACCGGCGTCGGTGGTTTATTTACACTTTTGCATTGGCATGCATGGCAGGGCACTTATTTTCGGGATAGGGATTGGAATGGGTTTTCGGACAATGTATTCTAAAGGCTTGCGGATTTCTTGTCCCTTGATAGGATAGGAGGTGTTCTTGAGCAAGCAAACAAGGACATTTGATATAAAAGTGGTGTAATTAAGTAGACTTTACGTTGCATGCGGAATATACTGAACAGGTTTATATCATGATACAACCTGAACTTGGAAGTGAAGTTATAGCTAAGCATACAAATGCTCTCCTAAAGTGCTTTCTATATTTAGCATCTTTGTGTTACCGTTGTATTGCATAGATCTTCATTCATTTAATTGGTCACAATGACGAGGAACCTATCAAGAGAAAGCCATTGACCATTCTTGGTTCTAGTGAAGTCGTATTCCCAATTACTTTATAACATTTGTCTTCCCCTCCGTTTTCTTACTTCTCGAAATATTCTTTGCTTCTTAAAATCTGTCCAAATGTCATACTTGTGATTGCGCGGAAAGTGGATGGCATACGTGCCAAGACCATCATCCTATCGAACGAAATACGAGTCGAATAAAATCATGAGCTGAATACCGTATTGATATATACCGGTGCCGCTTTCTCTCACCCCTCGTGCTTGGGGTTGAATTCGAAGTACAGACTAAAGACGGCCTGTCCCGTTCTTTCAATCTTACGTTTGATGCCCTGTCAAAACCTCCTCTCGTATAAGATACGTGCTGACATCTCGATTAGGGAAGGACTTCGACTTCAAGAACGGCAATAAGCACCTTTTAGATTGTCTGATGCTGGAATCTGGATGCGCCTTGTATCGCCCTATCGGCAGGCCATATAAACGAATACCCAGGATGATATCGCGACAGTATAACAAGGGGTGCAGCCTTTATATATTGAGAGGCCACCGACAGAGGCCGGCCCGACCTCGGGAGGCTGGCGCTTATTCTACGGCATAGCCTATAATTGGGGGTCAGCTCGTTAGAGCTGAGGAATAAGCAGACTTCTGATTATTATTGTTCACGAGTCTCGATACTGTGTACTATTCAAGGCTGATGAATTTCAAAGCAGTCATACCGAAGAACATGGCATGGCCGGGTATAAGCCCTGCTTCTTCTTTCGAAGACTACAATAAGGAAATGTATGTGTGGATTAAGGCTTTCGGCAACCTCATCCCGTGTATCACTTGGCATCACCACAATGTCCACATGAGAATCTGGATTTATCGAACGCTCCTATCAGGTCCTTCTATCACAGCATCAGCCTCATCAGAATCCCACGATTTGATTATAGCGCGGCTATAGAGCGCTCTGCATAACTTACCTACATAGGTCTGATTGTATATACGTGAAACTCATACGAAGGCATCGGGCCAACCAGGATGTTTCGGGACTCGGGAGGAGACCGAATCTCCACATCGAATTATCGAATATCCACAAACTATTCTAAAATTACTCTAATTATACGACGGCCCCAACCAACCAACCAACTTCGGCTCCTGATTAGATCGGATTACAAATGATGGTAATGTGCTGTCCGTCAGCCCTAATCAGACCAGACTAGGTCACAAACTGCTAGTTTTTACTACGGAGTAGACTCCGACAATACTTACTAAGATAAGAAAAACTCATTCTTCTACACCTTGCTGGAGAATGAAATGGAATGCAATGCGATGCAAAGAGCTCTCGGGTCCTGCGCTGTAAGTACTATACCTGGGAGCTGTGGAGCTTCTTTTGACGTCAAGAAATGCCGCCAACTCTACACTGCTGAGCCTCTTTCGATATCAAAATAACTTTGTATCGGCATCCTACAGAAGAGAAGAGGTGGATACTGCGTAAGGCGTAGCTAGCGTCTTGGTACCTACGTATAGCTTGCGGTTGGTCTCCTAGCGCAGAAGTATACGGATCTTGTTTCTCACTTCGTCTGACACCGCTGATGAACTAGTTGTTCAAGCACCCACTCTCTCTCACCCTCAGCTTGGAGGGTGTCTAATTTCGTCCGCAAGCCAGCTAGCCAGCTAGCCAGCTAAGGAATAGACGGTTGGATTTTAGGTACTTTTTCTGCACGATCCCATTCAATTTAGATGAGGTAAATGTGCTGTCATGTCAAACTTTCTTCCTCCGTCTAGGCGCAATCCACATGCTTATATATCCGTGTCACAACCCATAAGCATCTCACTGTATTTCTTTTCTATTTTCCACAGTCCATAGTCCGTCCCCGTCTGTTTGGGTATTTTTGAGAAGGAAAAGCAAACGGCGCAATGGGGGCTTCAAATTCAGCTTGCACCCCACCAAGGCTTGCCATCGTCCTACTGATTCTCTGTTGGACAACATGGTATATCTTCCCCAGGTCAGGAGATCATGCGCTCCCTACATTTGGTGGGCATTCCAAGCTCCCGCCACCTGGCGCAACGAACGAAACGTTTATCAAGGATATGTTGGAGACGGAAATCGATGGGCCGTACAATCTTGAGCCCTTGGCCGCACTGTGCAGGAGCAAGGAATACACACCGGGACTCATTATAAAATGCAAGGCCGCCCCGGGAGGAATGGGCAATGTCAGGAATATGATGTTGAACTGCTATAGATTTGCTATTGAAGCTGGTGGTATGTGCACCTCTACTTTTGACTTGAATGTTAGCTGACAGACATTAGCAACGGGAGTTATTGTCCCACAGTAAAAAACCCTGGATCTTGTTGAATTTGAGGGCAGAATCATTGCTGCTGGCAGTACAAGCGGGGAGCATTAATACTGACCCTTTCTTAGAATCGTGAAGCGAGGAGACAGCTCCCTATCCGACCTCTTCACCGGTATCGATTTCCCATTCACGTACTTCTTCGACCTAGACCATTTCACCACCTCCTTCCGAACAGCCTGCCCCCAGATCCACCTCTACGAGCACGAACAGGACCTCGCGCATCTCCCCTCCACCAACGAAGAACACGAAGTCGATCCCCACGAACTCTCCATCAAGCACCACCCGAAAGCCTACACCATGATCGACGAACCCCAATACTGGCGCCGCGAGTTCTACAAATGGCTCAACGAGAACGCGCCCCCCTTCTCGGCCTCCGAACCCGTCCTCGTCACCTTCCCCATGCAACTCCTCCGCTGGCCCTTCAGCTACGACAAGCCCGACTTCGTCGCCACCTACGGCCGCCTCCTGCTGATCCGCGACGACGTGCGCAGACTGGCCGCCACAATCCTGTACTCCATGAGCAAGACCTACGACCTGAACCTCAATCTCTCCGGCCCCATCCAACAGGACAAGTTCTACGGCGCGCACATGCGCACTGCTTCCGATGCGCTGGCCGTCGGCTGGCCGGGCTACGACGAGCAGTCGAAAAACTACCTCGACGCCGTCGTCGCCACAAACCTCTCCGTCCTATACCTCACGACCGGCAACCCCGTCGACGCAGCACGCTTCACCGCCACAGCAGCCCGCAACAACATCACCGTCGTAACCAAAGACACGCTGCTAGCCGGCGACGAGTTCGCCGCCGCGCGCGCCGAGATGGCGAATCTATCCTGGGACCACCTGGGCATGATCGATTACTACGTACTTCTGCGCAGCTCCCTCTTCGGCGGCATGTTCCAATCCAGCTTCTCGTGGAACGTGGCTAATAAACGACATGTCGTCGTTGGCAATGGCACATGGTTGGAAATCGCGCCGATGAAGGCGGGGCTGGATACGTGGTATGATACGGAGGGCGAGCTGAGGTATGATGGGCCGGAGTGTTTTAGGGATTCGCTGAGTACGATTTACGGATTGACGGATATGGATGGTGTGAGATGGCAATTTCCCATGGCGCTGTTTCCTTGATTTTCTTTCGCCTTGTGCTTTGCTTCGCGATTAGCTGGGCGTGAAATGGGAAACTGGCGTGTGTTTTTAGACGGCGTTGGGTGGCATACTCGGATGGCGCGTTGGGAGGGGACATACTTCCCGAGGCATTTACATCAATACCCATGTATAGAAGACATTTGTACTATATTACACACGGAGTACATATAGAGAATACACCCTTTTTTCATTGAAGAAAACCTATACACAGTTCTTCTACTTCCACGTTCACTTTCCCTTAGCTACAGAAAGCAACATAAGAACCGAGTATAAGAGGTAAATTGATTGATTCATTCAAACATCGAACACCGCTTTCCAACAAGCCATACCTTACCTACCTATTTCCTTCGGAAACCTATAACCCCTGGACGCTTTAGCCGAGATGCTTATAGTAATACGCTCGCCGATCCTACGCGTTTCAGAATGTACTTGTACGAGTAGCGGGGAGCGTAGTATACCTAGTAGTACGAAGTATGCATATAGCGGACCGGGGCGGGGCGGAGGACGGAGTTAAAAAGCGAGGATGGGCGGTAGGGGTAGGTCACGGGGCCCAACGCCATGAATAGAATACTAAGAAGCGAGGGTTGGGTTGGGTTGAAGAGGGGTGAACGGCGGGGTGGTGAAAGGGTAAAGGTGCTAATATTTTCTACCTTGTATAAGTTTGGATATACTTATAGTGAAGTGAACTCGGGTATAGGTTTTCCTGTCTCTTGCGAAAATACTTTTTAATATTGAAATCAGCTAATACGATACTACCCCGGCTAGTTTCAGAAGCTTTTCGGACATTATAGGCTTGGTGAGTGGTTCCTCCCTATCTCTTGGATCCCTTTCACCATTGGGAAGTAGTACTTTTGGATCAATAGCTCGGATATTCTTATGCGGCCAATGCGTCGTAGCACCCCACCGTTTGAAGATCTCCGCCTTCAACGCCAGCGCATCCGGAAGCGCCCAACTGGCCGGCGTATAAGCGACGTAAATAACCGTTCTGATCTCTTGACTTGACTCCTCGGGCTCAGAACCGTAGTGGATCGTCCGACTATCCCAGAGAACAAGATCCCCCACCTCAGCGCAGATCTTCAGTGGCGCGCATCCCCTACTCTTGAACCACTCCAGCTGCTGCGACGTGAACATATAGAAGTCTTTCTCAGACCACTCGCTCTTATCCGTCTGCGACGCAAAAAACTCCTCCACAAGCCTATGCGATCCCGGATACACAACCAGTCCCCCGTCCTCCGGCCCCGCGCGCGACAGGTTCACAAACCCCTGCACACAGCACCGCCCGTCCCTCAACGGGCTCTGATCCACATGCTCCCAGCTCTCATTCCTCGCCTTATCAGCACGATTCGGCAGCGTGACGTTCAGTGCGTCGAAGCTGCAGAGTAACTCGTCTGTTCCCCATAGATGTGCAAATGCGCCAACGACACCGGGTTCCATGCGCGTCTCCCACATGAAGCGCTCGTGGCTGACGGCGTATTGCTTGAAGAGGTTGAATTTCGATTGCACGGGTAGGTTGGCGTTGGTCCATGTGCTGGGGTCGGCGATGGAGAGGGCGGTGCCGAATGAGGAGAGCCAGGAGAGGGCTTGTGAACAATATTGGGCTGCGCGGTCCTGGGGAACGGCGTTTTTTACTACGACGTAGCCGTCGCGTTCTAAGTCGGCTCGCCAGTCTGAGATTTGAATAGATGGCCTGGTGGATGGTTAGTTATGGTGAAGGGATGGTGGATGGATTTGAGCACTTACGAGTCTGTGCCTGCTGGTTCGGTCAATACGACGGTTTGAGACATGATTTGAGGTTCGTCACGAGTAGAACTTTAGATAAGTCTTTGTACAAGTATAGGTATATGTCTCTGACTGGAAATGGAATATTCTACTCGAGAGTCGGCGAGGTCAATGAGCGTAGAGCACAATGATGGGACAATTTATAAAACTTGTACGGCGGTTAACTCCGGCTACCTGTCGTGTTCCGCAAAATAAACTGGTATTGTGTGTTGTAGTTGCAGGAGCAAAGATAACATTCGCTATCCCAATAGGAGGTGGAGGTGTGGTGTTTTAGTAAGATGGGGGTTACATTCCGAAGTTCTGCCGCGCGCGGAGACCGGACCGGGTAGTTTGTCCTCCAGTGTATGAACCCCCTTGTGATTAACAATTATCCTGTGGAATAAATCAATAAATTATCTTTTATAATGACCATCATCCGCACGACTACTTTTCTATACCCTCTCCTTTTAATCCCTTCTAACTACTAGGCTGTACGATATACGAAGAACCTCGCCGCTTATACTAAGATTCGGCACTACTCCGGTACGTAGAATTCGGCATCCCTCCGGGCCGGTATGCTAATGTATCGGCAGAATATTATCACTGAATCTACAACTTTCACTTAAACCAGGATGTGCCTAGAGTAATATAGTAGCTATTAAAAATGTCCCTAGATAGGAAATTTATCCTTTATATGTGAATATATGGATTGGTGGATAAGTGGGTCTTGTGCCACGTGATTCTAACTGTGCGCATGACTAAGCGAAGAGGCCTCACCTCTTCGCATTACAATCTGTATCTACACCTCTGCTACTAATACGTTACTTAGACATTAACCTTCTAAATCCCCTATTTTATCCTAGACTAAGAATCTTTCTGAGAGCTAGAGTCTAGTTGAGGCATAGCTGGATATAATCCTAGGATTGCAGATATTGTATTAATAAGTCTTCTTAGTACTTACAAGCTTATATTAGAAGAGCCTTGAGTAGATTAAGCGTCTTTTATTATATATCTAGATCTATAAAGGGTTAAAATCTAAATCTATAAAGGGGTAAAGTCTAAAATGCAGCTGTAATAGCATAATAGTATAAAGATAATAGTAAATAATAACTTATAAAAGTGAATAGAACTATATTAGATTATAAGTATAATTCCTAATTTAGTAAGATTAGATAGGTATATCTACTTTTCTTTTAATCTATTTTTGCTTCTTCTTTCCTTTCTTTTTAGTAGCTTCTAAATAATCAACTATATATATATAACGTTATAGACTATATATGTATATACTATATATAGCTAATAGTTTATAGGATATTAAGCTTCACATCTATCAACCTGCCTACTAGGCCTACAACTGCTACTACTACTACTACTTTGCCTAGTCTTATAACTACTACTACTACTACTACTTTGCCTATTCTACCTCTTATAAATATAAGTTCTACTATCCTAAATTATAGATCCTAGACCTATAACTAATAGTATATAGCCTATTATCATAGCTATCCCGCCTATGCCTTCTAGCTACTAATCTATTATAGTAGCTAGTCTACTAGCTCTTCCTCTACTCCGCTAACCTAAACCTTGCCCTAGCTATAATATTACTATAGCCTATAGCTTAAACTTTAAAGTATAGCTTAGCTAGGCAGCTAGTTAAGTTATATCTTAGGCATATAAGCATTATATAGGTAGTAGTAGTCGCTAGACCTTATATATTATAACTTTAAGCTATTTTAGAAGAAGTTGTACTAACTACTACTATAGTAATAAAAGAAGTCGCTATTTATTCTATAAGTTAACTATTTATTTTCCTTTAAGTTTATAGACTACTACTAATATATTATAGCTTCTAAGCCTTACTTCTATCTTTATAGATCTTCCTACTACTACTACTATTGCCGTACTAGCTCCTTCTAGCTAACCTTTAGGCTATTGCTCTTACTATACTATCCTAGCTATGCTTAGTAAGTACTCCTTCTAATCTCTATTACTATTACTACTACTACTATCTTCTACTTGCCTTAAAGAGCCTTCTTATAAATCTTGCTACTTAGACTTAGTTGCTTCTTATCCTTATATATCTGCCTAGATTGCTCCTAGTAGACCCTAAGTCTATAAGTACTTCTTAACTAATCCTTTATATGTTTTATAGATGATTCTAACCTAATATAAGCTTGCCATATTACTATTTAGCTGCTATATGTGCCTACTACTTTATAGTTCTATTTAGAGAATTAGTAGAACTATATAAAGAGAAGGTAGAGATAGAAGAGAAGAAAGAGAAGAAGATCTAAGAAGTACTAGAGTTAGAGCTAGAGCTAGAGCTAAAGGTAAGATAGAGATAGTTGCTAAGCGTAGAGTTGTAAATCCTATTAAAGGTCTCTTACTTAAAGGTGTGTTGAGTTAGGAAATGGCTACGCTGGAATGCGTAAGAGCTAGTCACGTGATATGTCACGTGACTTAGGTTCGCACTAAGCGAAGCCTCTGTCTATAGTCTCATTTATGTATTCTCTATACTTAGACTCCTTAATACAATTAGTATATATACTTAGATACCTTATAGTAATTCTAATAGGTTATAAGCTTCTAGGTTAGTATAATATAATACTTTATAAGATATCTAAATACTTTTAAGAATATTCCTTATTAGGAGCATTAGTTTAAATAGTAACGTTTAAAGAAGCTATAAACCTTCTTACTTATACTTATACTTATATCTATACCTATTACTATTTCTAGAAGTCTATAAATCTATCTACTATTTCTAGAAGTCTATAAATCTAGTTATACTTATTATATCTTCTAAATTAATATTTACTAACTAATTAGGCTTCTATATACTAATTCTAGCTTTATACGACCTTATATGACATTCTGCTAACTTCTACTACTAATAGAAACTACTTAAAATCACTTCTATAACCTAAACAAGCTTTATAAAGTAATATATAATACTCTTAGCTAGTTTATCACTTGATTTATAGCCTTCTTATTACTAGAAATCAAATTTACTTTACATATATATATATAGGACGAAATACTAAGATATCCTCTTATAAAGCTCTAGTAATATAGAGAGTCTAGTAAGAAATCTTTCTCTTTCTTATTAGAAATCGAAATCCTTTTAAGTAGATAGTTATTTAAAAAGTAGTAACCCTTCTTACTATTAAGGCAGCTACCTTAATAGCATTTACTATTAAATCTACTATCCTATACTAGTAAGAGAGCTAGCAAAGCTTCTATAACGAAAAACACTTGATTTTATAGTCTTTTTTATCCTATTTCTACTTGAAAATCGACATTTTACTAGTAATATATAGTATCTAGGCTTACTGCCCTTAAATATAGTATAGGACGGCCTTATAAACCGCGTATAAAGGCTATATATTAAAGGGAACTACTATAACTAGAGATATACTCTCTTTACTACTAAATCTGTCTAAAATTTAAGCTAATAGTATTTAAAGAGTAGTAATCCTTTTTACTACTAAGGCAGCTACCTCTAAAGCTAATCATAGTTAAATCTACTATATCACGTTTAATAAAAGAGTGAGACCTAGTAAGCTTAGTTCTTATAACTTCTTCTTACTACTAAATCTTTAAATCTAGCTATATCTATAATCTTATAGCTTTATTAACTTTATCTAAATATTCTACCTACTTTTACTACTAGTAGAATCCTATTTTCACGCTAATTTTTAGGATCTATAAGCTTCTATAAAGCTAAATATAAGCTTTACTACCTTTCTAACCTCTATTTACTAAAAACTTTTTTACTTCTAACTAGACCTACTATCTTCTAGTCTTTACTAACTTTACTTAAAACATTCTACCTATATCTACTAGGGTAAAATGCACCTTTAATAATAAATATAATATCTATAAGATGTAATATAAGTTTATAGCATTTATCTAATCTTTTTACTAAAACATTTTTCTCGCCTAACTAGATTTATTATCTGCTAGTTTTTACTAGATTACCTTAATATATTCTACTTATATTTACTAGCTCCTAATGCTTAATACTACTTTAATAATTACTTTAAAGAGGTAAATACAAGCTTATAGTATTTATCTAATCTTTTTACTAAAATACCTTTTATGCCTAGCTAGATTTATTATCTACTAGTTCTTACTATAATTTTCTAAAGCATTCTATCTATATTCACTACGCAAAATCTAGCTTTAATGATAATTATAGTATCTATAAGCTTCTATAGAGCTAAATGTAAGCTTTAGCCTTTATCTAAACCTTCCTTCACTTCTAAAAACCTTTCTTACTACTAAATCCAACCTACTTTTAGCCTCCTTTACGTCATATAAGTTATGCTAAGCTTATAATTCTCATTTAACCTTAGAGATACTACCTCTTAAAATAGCCTTCACCTTCTTAAAAATATAAGGAGATCATATAATAAGGTAGTAGGCATACTGCCTACTAGGATATATAGAGCCTAAGAAGGGGCTAGCCTCTTTACGTTTTTATCTGATCTTAAATCTAGCTTGCTAGGTATAATAATACTTAAATTTCGATCGATTTTACTTCTTCACTTAGATTTGCAGACAATTCACTAGGAGTTATAGCCTTAAATTTTAGGTATATGCCTGTTAATACTCAATTTTAGCCTCTATATCTTTAATTTTTAAGTGAATCTACAAATTGCAATTCTTTTAAGCTTTTTAGCTTCTTTTTACTTCTTTCCTTAATTTGCAGATGACCTACTAGAGTTTTAGCCTTGAAATTTAGGTATAACTGCCATTTTATTTACCTTTCTTAGCTATTACCTTTACTGCCTATAAATCGTTTATAAATTAATAAATTTTTAAGCTTTTATAAAGCTTACTTTCATATAACTACTTTGCTTTAACTTTGCTTTACTTCTACTTTTACCTTACTTTACTTCTACTCTTATATACTTTAGTATTCTTACTTTTACCTTCTTTATTTAGTCTGCCTTCTATATCTATACTTATGCTAGATAGCCTAAGAGAGAGATATAAGGAGAAGGAGCCTAAAGGCTATACCTAAAGGCAAAAGTAGATATAGAAGTAGAGTAAGTCTACTAGAAAGAGTGAGTCTATAAGGCTTACTACTAGGAAGAGCCTTACCTAGAGCCTTATCCTATATAGTACTCTACTAAGGAGAGCCTTACTTAGAGCCTTATCTTATATAGTATTCTACTAGAGAAAGCCTTACCTAGAGCCTTATCCTATATAGTACTCTACTAGAGAGAGCCTTACCTAGAGCCTT
>QGMI01000764.1:0-19414 GCA_007821535.1 Lachnellula occidentalis | reverse complement strand
TATTACTTTTATATCCTTATAATACTATCTTTAAGTAATAAAAGAATAAATACTATCTTTAAGCAATAAAAGAATAAAGGTCTAATAGCTTTAATATCCTTAGGAAGCTATCTCCTAGTAATAAACGAACGAACTAGTAGAATAATTCCTTAATAGTAATACTAAACTAACTAAATAGATTTATTAACTAATAGAATAATAAAAGTAATATTATGAAAAACATTCTTACTAAAAATACCTATACTATCTTGCTTTATCCTAGGACATTCTTAACATTTAGGTAGTTAAAAAGGTTTTAAATATTACATATTTTAAGGTCCTTTAGAGATTTGATATAAAGATAAATATATTTTATCTCTAGTAGGTAGAAAAGCATTTAAGCAAAAAGTACTAATAGGCCGATTACTACTATTCCGATCGAATTTAAGATTATAATCCCTACTTGGCTTATAATAAGTATGACCTTTTATATAGACTTCTCCGATTACTTTATAGTACTAGCTAGCTAGCCTTAGCTATAAGCTATATTAGTACTAGATCTATTGAAAAATAAGAGTTAGAGTATTACTTTAATATCCCTAGGATACTATCTCCAAGCGACGAAAGAATAAACAGGTAGAATAATTCCTTAATAGTAATACTATACTAAACGGATTTACTAACTAATATAATCATATAATATTTACCCCTTCCTCCCTATCTATAAAAATTCGCCTATCTAAGATAGTTTATTTTATTTAGTAGACTAGATTTTAAATAGAGAAGGTTATACTTAATTTATTTCAGAGATACTCTTCTATCTTATTTTACTATAAGTTCTTAATATAAGTAAGATTAAGCCTATTTATTAGTTATTCCTCTACTTACTCTAGAATAGGAATTTTAGATATTATATAATTAGTTAGATAGCTCTTAAAATCATTAATCTAGATAAGAATAATATCTTAGATAAAGCTTATATAATAATAAGTAATATTCCTATTCTAGAGCTAATATATGACCCTAATAAACTTACTTTCCTTACAAGCCTAGTTCTATATAAATCTCTTCTAAATATATAATAGAGTAAATAAGTTATATTTAAATTGAAGTTATATAGTTTAATAGTAATTATTTCATAATAGTAATATTCTACTAGTATAGTAAATACTTCCTACTAAGTCGACATTATCTATAAAAGATATATCTACTTATGACCTAATATACTTAAATAGATTCCTCTACCTACTCCTTATCCTCCTCTACAACTATAGCCTTCTTCTTTATAACCTTCTTCTTTCTCTAGGTAGATATCTCTACTTTAACTATAAGTTATAAGAAATATATTATTAAATAGGTAGATATATAAGCACTTACTCTTACTAGCACTATACTTAGTTAGAGTCTTTAGTCTTATACTTTCTATAAAGCTACTATCTTCTCTAATTACTACTATCTCCTTCTTGGTAGCAGCCTACTAATAGCCTATAGCTCGCTTAGTACAACTAGCTAGATTGATCTCTTTATAGTCTAGAGCGTAATCTCCTCTAAACTACTTTAGGGCTTATAGTAGAGAGTAATAAGTAAAAGGAAAGCCCTAATAAATTAGAGTATTAGCTAGTAGATTTAAGATTCTAATCTCTACTTAGCTTCTAACTTCTAGCTAAATTTAGTAAAGATAGGTACTTTTTAGTTTAGTACCTTTATAGATACAAGTATATTTCAGATCGTACTACCTATAATTAGCTAAGGATTACTATTCTAATTTAATTTAAGATTAATATCCCTACTTCGCTTATAACTATAAACTAGATTAAGATAATTAGTAGGTACTTCTTACTTAGGGGTTACTACTTAGACTAGGCGATCTATATTATTAGATCTAGAATATCAAGCAAGATAATAATATTCAACCTACCCTCTATTTTCAAACCTACCTATTTTTAAACCTACCTATTTTCAAACCTGCCTATATTCAAACTACTTTATTAAACTACCTTATTAAACTGCCTTTTATTAAACTATCTTTTATTAAACTGCCTTTTATTAAACTGCCTTTTATTAAACCTACCTATTTTAGACTAGCCTATTTAGACCTACCTATTTCAAATTTGCTTATCTTAGACCTGTCGATACTTAATTTATTAAATTATACTATTATATACTTCTATTTATAAAATAATTTGATATAATATACGCGGGAAAATAATAGCCTACTACTAAAAGTAGGTAATTCTTGACTCTTAAGATTTACTAGAGAGTAAAGACGACTATATACTACCTATCTTACTATAGGAGGGAGCTCTAATTTAGACCCTAAGTATACCCTCTATATTACTTCTAGAGTATACTTCTACCTTACTTATTCTAGTTTCTTAGCTATAGAACTTCTAATTTTTACTATAGCCTATAGTTCTCTTTGAAAGTACCTCTCTAGCCCCTCCTTAGGTACTAAATAGGATAGATAGGATATATATACTACTAATTATATAAGACCCTATTCAAATACTACTATATATTACCCCTATTCGAGAACTACTATAAATTACCTAGTTCAGTTTAGCAATAGCTTCCTCTATGTAATTAGGTTATTTATCTCTAGGTATAATAGTATATTTACTATCCTCTTCTCTAGTATAATAGCTTTATCTATCTTAAGCTATAATAGTAGATCTAACTCCCTCTTTTCCCTCTTGATTATCTTATCTATCTTAAGTTATAACTATAGATCTAACCTCTTCCTCCTTTTCCTAATTGCCTTATCTATCTTAAGATATAACTATAGATTTAACTCCTTTCTTCTCCTAATTGCCTTATTTATCTCAAGCTATAACTATAGATTTGACTCTTTCCTCTAGCTAACTAGCTTATCCTAATAAAGTAATAAGTATAAGTATACCTCTAGCTAGTACCCTATATATATTAAGGAAATAGTAGGATATCCCTATAATACTAAGTAATAATATTCGTATTAAAATATATCTAGATTTCAATCTCGCTCTAACCTTAAGTAGGAAGAGGAATAGCTTTACTAGAAGCTAAATCTAATATATAAAGGATACTTATCTTATACCTATAGGTAGTAGATATAAGATAATAAGAGAGGAATTCCTAAAGTCTAGATAAGAACTATTTTAGTAATAGGTATATGAATTACTAGCTTATAGGTATATTTCTCTAGATTACCCTCTTGCTACTAAATCGGACTAATAAGGATATAGGACTAGCCGTCGATAGTATAAAAGGATATATTGAAAATATAAGAGTATTAGATAATAAGGGTTTATTAGTAATTGTAAAGTCTAAAGACTTAGGAGGTAATACTAGGATAGAATCATACTAGAATATAATTATAAGTAAGTTAGAGAACGAAGTTAGTATCTCTATAAAGTAAATATACTACTAATATAATAAAGTATTTATATATCTATTACCTAAATCTATATTAATACTACTCGTCTAACTATAAAAACACATCTAATTCAAACTTTAATATAGTATCTAATATAATATTCCTAGTATTCCTTCTATTCTAGTATAATATATAAATAGCTTCTTAGAAATCGATAATATCCTAGATAACTATACCTAAACTTAAGCTATTAGAGTGATAGTTAGCCCTACTAGAGTTATATCTTAGAAGCTATATATTAGTTCTTAGATATATTAGATATACTAATATAAAGAGTTCTATAAATACTATAAGGTCTAAGTACTTACTATAGATATCTTTAGGATCTATTTTAGCATACTTAGAGAAAAGAATCGAGCTAATACTAATAAAGATATAAAGTAGTATATCCTCTAGGAAATCCTTAGTATAAAGGTAGACGATTATATTATAGTAATATAATAGGTATATTAGTAAGGGCTAGTTACTACTATTATGTATAGTAGTAGAGTATATCTCAAGAGTAGGAGCAAGCTTGATATCTCTAGCAATTATAACCTAGGTAATATCTCTCCTCTTTACTACTAGTTGTAGACTCGAACTACTAGAGGAAATAGATACTAATAAGTACTTTAATAAGGGTAGGGTAGATTTTGATGCTCTAGAGAAGCTTGTAGTAGATCCTAATAAACTAGGTCAGATATTATTATTAGTCGTTAGAGTACTAGGTTTAATCTTTACTATTATACTCTAGGCCTTCTTTGATATCCTAACTACTCGAGATACTATAGTAGTATATGCCTTTACTAACTAGGGTCTTACCTCATTAGCCTATAGGAGATTACTTTCTTCTATAATCTATTATATAATATTAATTACAATCTCTAGATACTATTCAGGAGTTGTATAGCTACTCTTTATCTTATTATATATAGAAAAAACGGATATTATAGTAGTATTTCGATATACTACTACTATATAAGACTTTAGTCTAATAACTTTAAGGACGAGTTTCTTAAGAAGACCCTATAGGTTTAAATAGTCTCTAGAAGCTTTATTCTAAATAGAGAAATCATAATAACTAAGAAATCACGTAGTATAGTGAATCAGGATTTGGCATATAAAGTGAAGTATAAAGTAGGTAAGAATGTAATTATTATTGATCTAAAGAGAGAAGAAAGAAAGATCATAGAAGGTAATCAAAAAGCTAGTTATATACATGATTTAGCTTAGATAAGCACCTTAGAGCTAGGTCCTACCTATGCTCCTACTTTATAGTCTTACGTAGTGCCTTTATATTATAACACACCTCCCTTTTCGCGTAAACTCGTATAGTAATATATTGCTAAAAAGTAGAAAGCAGGTACCTAGATAGGTAAATAAAGATATAAATAACCGATTTAGATATATCTAAATAAGGTTAGCTACTATATATCTACATATAAATATTAATATCCTTATTAGACTCTCGGTTATTATTTCCTCTTTTATCAACCTTTTATATTAACATCCTCTCCCTCCTACTATTTCCCTCGCTCCTCTAATTATAATAGTCTACTATAATAGGATTACCTACGACTCTATAAGTTCCTTTAGTATTTTAGGATAAAGTTAGAGTATCTCGGATATAATAGCGGTTAGTATTAGCTATAGGTAGCTCTATGCTTTTGTTTTAATATATTTTAAAGCAATCTATTAGGTATTTTGGCTTGCTAACATATAATATAGTTAGGGAGATAAGATATAACTACTTCTAATATAGTTGCTACCTTCCTTGCCCCTTCTACTACTACTACTACTTATATTACCTTTTATAACTCTAGACCTATCTATAATAGGCTTTATTAATTCGTCTCCTCTACCTTCACTAGTAGGGTCCTTATTAGGTTCGATCCTTAGTAGGGACTTCTTTATTTCTAATAAGTCTCCTAGTCTTACTCTATGCCCTACTCTCCTAAGCATTATTTGGAACTCTATTTTAGATAATAAGTTAGTTTCTATTACCCTTTTTCTAGCCTAGTATAGCTTTCTTCCTTCTTTTAGCTATAGCCCTATTAAGTCTACTCGTAAGTCTATACCATAGAAGCTAGTACGTTTTTTAACTTTTATAGCAGTTCGTAGTAGTAGTTCTCTAGCTTATATGATTTTATTTAGCTTAGTCTAAACCGATTTCGCTCTCCTAGTAAGAGAACCTTTATTCCTACTATAAAAGATAATAAGGATAATAAAGATGACGAAGACAAGCTTGCTAGCCTAGCCTCTTATAGTCGTAGCTATTAGCCTATTTTACTAGTAGTAGATTCGGACTCGGATAATAAGCCTCTAATCCCTCGTTTCTAGAAAGAGCGTTATGCTACTCTTTATACTACTAAGGTAATATCCTAGGGTAGCAAGGATAGGTCACTAAAGCGTACTAATACTGCCTACCTTACTCCCTATTTAGGATATATGACTAGTATACTTACTAGTTGCCTCTAGCAACCCTACTACAATACGTCTAATCGCCCTAAGGAGGAGTACTACTTCAAGTACGACTCTAGGGCTATATATCTAGATATTGCTACTAAGGCATATCAGTCATATTATTACCTTTAGATAGCGTTCTTCTCTAGTAATAAAAAGGTATATTTCACCCCTAAGTAGTTATATATACCTATACTAATATATATACTAGCTTCTTAGCAAGTAGTATACTATAGTATAAACGATTTTGGTAGATTTAGATATATTATTAGAAGATTCTAACCTTAAGGTAGGTAATATAGATAACGCTTAGTACTAGAGCTTAGTATCTAGAGAGGCTACTTAGGAACGTTACCTTAGTTATTATGTCTGATTTGTTTGAGTAGCTTGGTAATATAGCTGCTTAGGATCAGGCCCCCTATTTTTTGTCATTATATACCTATATGTTGCGTTATAGGCTTCGGCTATTATAAAATGAATAAAATAGCTCTTTTTCTCCTCTCTATAATCTCTTTGATAAAAGGAAAAACATTGAAATATAACTATATAGCCGTGATTATCTATCTTAGATAATATATTTTCGAATAAAAGTAAAAATAAAGTAATATGTATGAAATTATAAATAAACGATTTTAAGAAATATAGCATTAGGGAAAGACCTTTACCTAGCTCTATAATTCTAGTTGAGGCTTTCTACTAAGCCTTATATATCTTATAGATTTAATAAGCTCCTAAAGTGCTTAAACTTATACCTTAAGAGGTTCTTAGTAAGACTATCTACTAGTATATTATCTATTAGCAAGTATATTACTTCAAAAGTACCTTTCGAGTTTTCCTATCTTAACTATATGTTATTAATATTAATATATCGAAGCCTTATTGATATTCGATTATTTTTACCGACTATAAGTCGAATAGTCTATTAGTTATTATAGAATATCATCTAAGCTTTGCCTAGATTAAGATAGATCTCCTTGAATAGGCACTAGAATACTATAGTTTCTTTCGCTATATATTCTACTCTAAGCAATTTAGTTTCAGTAGTTGATATAGTTATAGTTGCTTAGCGTACTACCTTCTAATATACTAAACTACCAAAAAGAGAGATAATAAATCTCTAGGAAAAGCGCTAAGTATTAGGATTATTAGCAAAAGAAGTATCTATTACGATAACTAGCTATTAGATTTCATTTATCTTTCGACTATATTATATAGCTAAGAATCGCGTCCTAAATAGGTATTTTATCGTCTAATCTACTATATTCATATGATCTTAGGAGGGATTTATAAGGAAGCGTGATAAAAGAGAAGCTATAAATACTATATTAGGTCTAATCATGATTGCTATATATAGAACTGAGCCTACTTTCTCTTGATATCTCTTAATTTTCTAGTTTAGCACTATCTTATCGTATTTCCCTAGATCTATAGAAGGTAATAGAGTGCTAGGACATTTCTAGCTATCTAGTCTAAATTTCTTTGCTACTTTTTCGATATAGGTATTATATACTAGCTATATCTTGCTAGCCTTTCTATTACGAATTACCCTAATCCCGAGAAACTATTCGCAATCCTTTATTGACTATAAGTTATATACTTTATAAAGTCTAGTAATAAACTCTTCGGCTATAGTCTTGTTTGACTAGTAGTATAGTACCTAGACGTTATCTATAAAGAAGACTACTATTAGTTTGCTCCCTTTACTTATAAAAATATAAGGTTCTTCTAAGCACTTTATAAGTCCTAGCTATAGTAATGTAGTAGAGAAGTACTCATACTATAATACTAGTAAATCTCTTAGTTTATATAATGCTCTATCTAGCTTTATGAGTTTTCCTAGTTGCTTAAATCTATTAGGTAGAAAATAGATAACTAGAGAGCTTATTTACTTTCTAGAAGTATTAATAAATATATTAATAATATTATATTATTTGATTTCTAGGTCGAACCTAGTAGCTAGTACTATTACTACTCTAAAAGATCTTGATATGAGAGTAGTAGTATAGGTTGAAGCAATTGTATCTTTGGTTTGTAGGTCTCCTCTAATAATAAGCCTCGATTTATATCAAATAAGATAACTATCTTGGTCTACCTTATAGTTGAAGACCTATTATACTAGAATCGGTTTTGTCTTAGTATTAAGGGCGTCGATTACCCTCTAGTAGTCTCTTGATTTAAGGTTCCTAAGCTCTAGTAGATAATCTTCTTTGAATAGAAGTCTATAGGCATATATAGCTAGCTTCTTGTAATTTTTGGGCTTTCGTAGAAGATCGTTCTAATAAATCCTAGGATATTTGAGTTTTGGGCCTTATTTCGTTATTCTACTTAGTAGAACCGATATAGCTATTACTGTATATATAGTCCTGAATTAGTTGTTGACTAGCTTTGACGTTAGTTGATTAGGCTAGTATTTATCTAAGAATTTGTCAAACTGGTTATTTGTCGACCTAAGTATTATAATAAAGACTGTAGCTATAGCTTGGCCCTTACTTTACTCGTCTTGTATATCTCCAAATATTATATATACTTGGTTTGTAATCCTTTTACTAGACCTAGTTATAGACGTTTTCCCCTTTTTCGATTTAGGTTTCTTGGAGTTAGTATTTTATATTAGCAGAACTTTATATGTTCTAGATAGTCTGCTTTCTTCTTCTAGTATATTTGTAGCAACTAGGCATAATAGTCCCTATCTAATAATAACCTATAGTATTGTTTTCGAAAGTATTACTACCTAGGTTAATTGTAATTCCCTTATAAACTCTAGGATTAAACTCTCCATTTCTTTTGGAGCTAAGACGCTACTACTATATTATTCTTTACTATATTGTTAGCTTATAGTAGTATTATTACTGTTTTGTTATTATTAATTAATAGTAGCTATATCTATTTCTACTAGTACTTCCTAGTAGTTAGGGCCTAACTTTATATTTCTTTCTAGAGTAGGTTTAGGAGTTAGAAGTCCTTTATCTATTCTATTACCTATTAGTACTTTTTCTACTCTTAAGTTCTAGCTCTAATGAACTTCTTTAATAGGTATTTGCTTACCCTTAAAGGTCTTACTCCTTAGGAGCTTTAGTATTTTAGTAGATTGCTTCTTAATTTCTTCGTCTAGTATATTTTCAAGTATTAATCTAGTGTCCTAGATAGTCTTATCTTCTTTAATTAACTCTACTACTTCTTTAGTAATTGTAATTAGTTAGCCGTCTTTTTGCTTGAGTTTTAGGTTATAGAGAATTCTTTCGTTGAATATAATATTCTTAGTAATAATAACTTGATAGAGCTATAGAACCTATATCCTATATATATTAAAGGCAATATACCTGACTAAATAACCGATATAAGCTCTTAGGATTACTTTAAAAGTATGTCTTTATCGTCTTACTTCTCTTTCTTTTACTAATAGATATGCCCTAGCTCTATAGATATAGATTCTACTCTAATTAAGATATAGATCTATAGTAATATATATTACGAGCTAAGGGTTATATTATCTGAAATATCTACGGAACTATATATTGAGAACTTTATTTAGTAAAAGCTAATTGTAGACTTCGGAGAGGCTAATATTATATAGAAATATAGCTGCTTTAATATATTCTAGCTATATCTCTTCTAGTAGATTTGCGCCTATTCTTATCTTAATAGAGCGTGTTTTTATTTCTTGTCTAGCTTGCTCTCCTCTACTATTAGGCTCTTTTGTAAAACTTAGAGCTAGCTCGAGGTTAATGCCCTACTCTATAGCTTATAATTGGTATAATATAAGCCTGTTAATAGCTATAACTACTCGTTTATTATCTTATCTGAACTTGTAGATAGAGAGTCTATATTAGCGCTTTACCTAAGTGTTGAAATTCTTGAAAATAGGAAATAATTCCTTTTGTACTTTACTCTTTAATAGGAATATGAAGAGCTTCCTACTATACTTGTCCTTTATTACTAATACCTAATTACTGCTATTATATCCTAGTAGAAAGTCAAATAAATCCTAGAATATTTGATAGAATGGATGAGGTACTTTTCTTTCTAATATTTGCCTTAATATTACTTATTTAGCATAGGTTAGAGCGTAGTATTAATATATACTTCTTAGTATGCCTTATATTACTACTCTCCTAGTATGTAGAACGAGCTTCTAGAGAGCCTAGGGTCCTAAATGCCTAGCCTTCTAATGCTAAATATCTTTACTATTACTTCATAGTTTTAGGTAATTACGAGAGCATTTAAATCTACGTCTTACTTGTCTCTTGAGGGTTAGAAATATAATCACTCTAGTAGTACTTATTAGTATGACAGCAGGTAGCCTTAAGTAAGAGGAAAAAGGTTTATATTTGATAAAGTAGATATTAAACTTGCGCTCTAGCTTGAGTAGCTTTATGCTTTTATCTAGTTTTCTATAACGTAAAGTATAATTATATCCCGAGTACTAAATGCCCTTAAAGCGAAGAAGAGCTTTAGATATAATATTAACATAAAAACTATTTACTATAATAATA
This sequence comes from Lachnellula occidentalis, assembly GCA_007821535.1. NCBI lineage: Eukaryota > Fungi > Ascomycota > Leotiomycetes > Helotiales > Lachnaceae > Lachnellula > Lachnellula occidentalis. Next base: position 9,088 of record QGMI01000764.1, on the reverse strand, counting down.
TTTTCTAATCTTAGGTTCTAAGTGCTTTTGCCATTTAGTCTAGCGAGAAGGTTCTTGAAGACCTAAGTACTACGACTAGCAACCTTTAGATAAGAGGTACCTGCTTTGATATAGTTATTATAGCAAGCTTCCTTAAAGGATCTAGGCTTGAGAAGGTTCTTGTTATTAACTAAATAGGTAGTACTATAGTTGTCTATTAGAGTACTATTAGAAAGAGTATAACGTGAGAAATCAAGTATTAAGTAGATGTTGATATTATATTTAGATTGCTTAGAAATAAGAAGTAGGTCTAGAACTGTAGTATTAATATTACCTAGAAATTTTAGATTAGTAGAATTAGATTTCGTAGAGTTAGTCTTTTCGGGTTTTACTACTCTATTAGATTTTTTAGCTCCTTTTTTAAGTGAAACCTTATATTTTTTCTTAAGGGTAGGTTTTAGCTATTTCTACTTTTTTTTATAAAGTTGTATTATGATATTTTCTATATTTTCTAGAAATCTCTTTTTAGTATTTATTACTACTCGTTCTAGGATATGACATTCCTCTAGCTTCTATAGATGCTTATTATTCAGGTTCCCTTTATAGGGGCATTCTTGCTATTCGGCCTTTAGCTTCTTTCTTTTGTCTAGTTTGCTAGTAGTAGTATTATTAGGATCGTTGCTTTAGTCTCTAAGAGTAGTATAGACTCTATCTCCTTGTTTATTAATAAGTTGATTTTTAGTAGCAAGAATCTAGAATGCTATACTATAGGCCTTAATAGAATATAGCTCCTTACTAAGATTTAACTTGATAGTAAGGGACTCTATCTCCTGGGTACTCTAGGAAGGAGCTAATTTGTTAATTACTTTCAGGAAGTCTTTAGCAGCGAGATAGCCTTCTATATTTGGAATGCCTTAGGTTCTAGCTTCTAAATATGCCTTATACTATTATTTGTACTATATAAGAAGGTTAACTCTCCCTCCCTTAGCTTAGTCGAGTACTTTATAGTAGTCCTCTCATATAGTTTATATGATAACTTCTTAAGTAGGAGCAAGATTTCGTTTAAGTAGTCGAATAATATTTTAGAGGTTAGGAACCACTTTATCAGGCTTTATATCAAGTTTTACGATAATAGCGTTTAGTTCTAATAGTATAATATTTTTAGTAATCTAAGTCTATATTAGCTAGTATTAGCTGCAATTATTAGCCTAATCTACCTTAAGAATAGAATACTCCTTTTAATAGATTAAGTATTATCTCTTGATATCTTTAAAGGTTATTTTAGGGCATTGAGTAGGTTTTAGATTATTAATATTATCTACGGTTATAGCTTTAGTAAGATTAGTAGCTATAGAGGATATTAGAGCTTTATTGTTAGAAAGCGTAGCTCTATTATTATTTTCTTCGGCTATTTAGGCTATAGCAGTAGCATGGTTTCGTTTTCGATCTTTCTAATTAAGTTTCTTAAGCAAGTATTAGTTTTCTTGCCTCTAGTCTTCTAATTCGATCAACTTGTTAAGAGTATATAGTCGTATTAGAGGATATATAAGAAGGTTACTAGAGTCTTGGGCATTAGGGTTAATGAAGTTCTATACTCCTTATACCTTAGAATTGATATAGAGTATACTATAGAACTTTGACTAACTTTATCGATTATAGAGGTAGGCTTTATTAGTAACTAGTTCGTCTTTATTCATAGTAATAATAAGGTGAGGTTTAGAACGAAGTGTATAAAGTAAAAGGTGTAAATGATAATTGATTCTACAACTATAGATTTAATTTAGAAGCAATTAGTACTAAGCCGGGCTTATAATAATCATATAGTGTAGTGAATTAGGATTTAGCATATAAAGTAAAGTATAAAGTAGGTAAGAATGTAATTGTTATTGATCTAAAGAGAGAAGAAAGAAAGATTATAGAAGGTAATCGAAAAGCTAGTTATATACATGATTTAGCTTAGATAAGCACCTTGGAGCTAGGTCCTACCTATGCTCCTACTCTATAGTCTCACGTAGTACCTTTGTACCGTAATATAAGAGTATTCAACTAGGAGCAGATTATATCTTTACTAGAATCGTAAGGGAATAGTATAAATAGTAGCAAAATCAGGCTTAGAAGAGATAAGGCTATAGTATTAATAAGTAGTATTTTAGACTATTACTCCTCCTTTCTAAGATAGAATAACTATTAGCAAGCTTAAGCAAAAGAAATAGGTATAAAGAACTAATAAGCCTACTAACCTAGTAATATAATATACAAGAGATAACTAGAAGCTAGAAGTCGATCTAAGGTAGTAATATAAGATATAATCTAGGTATAAGTCAAGGAAGACGAAAGATAGATACTACTTAGAAGACAAATATATATAAGATACTAGTCGATATACTATACTATACTAGGTAATCGAATATAATAGTATTTATCATAAGAGGGTATATAAGAAGAAGGTTATAAAAGTAGAAGAAAGTAGTTATAAAAGAGGATTATAAAGGAGGTTTATTAAGGAGGGTTATAGAAGAGGTTTGCGAGGTTAATTATATATTTAGCAGGTAGGTAAATTCACTTTGATACTATATTCCTATTCTATATATACTAATAAGTCTACATTCTTATACTATTTATCTAACTTATTTTTACTAGTAGTCTAATACGACCTTCTCTACTTATTATACTAATTTTAATTAGTAAGCTCTCTAAAAGATTTACTCTAATATACTACTAAAGCAAAATAAATATTATTTAATTTATATTATACTTACATATCGTACCTTTACCTTCATAAATTAACCTTTCTATATCTAACTAGAAACTTTATAAGTATAAGTTTATACGAAGGTACTAGAAAGCTTCTAGCTATAGAATTGCTATTAAGTATACTATAATATATATAAAAATAGTCCTAGTCTATATACTAATTGTGACCTAAGAAGATATAAATCAAGAGATATCAAAGGCTAGAATAAGTTTAGAAATAGCTATTAATTAAGGTAAGTCTCTAATTTCTATAGTTAAGAATTCTACTAATACTTAATAAAGACCTAGATAAGGAAAAGGTAGAAGATATAGAAACTAAGTTGCCTAGCTACTTAATAAAAGGTATATTATATATTATATAATAGTTTATAATATAGCTAAATGCTAATAACATATTAGGCTATATAAAGGTAGACTTCCTAGCAATAATAGAAATATTAAATAAGAAGCAATTACTCAACTAACGTTATATAATAGAAAAGCCTCTAAGTCTAAACCTCTTCCGTATTAATATCAAGTTGCGCTAATATCTACTATAATATCTCAAGGACCTAGTAAAGTAATATAAAACTATCTCTCTAATAACACTTAATCATAAGGAATACCTACTATACCCAAGTATACTTATATTACTAATATATCTAGCCTAAGATAAGATATATAGTATAATTAGCAAAAAGTTTAATATTAAAGTAAGCCTAGAGATATACGAAATAGGCTAGGTAATAAAGAGAAGGAGTATAGCTCTAAGGCTAGTCTACTTCAAGATTACCAATTAAGTAATATTCCAAAATGCTATTACTATTATACATAACGCTAGTATTAATTAGGGCAAGGAATATAAGATAACTATACTCCTATAGATTCCTATTCTAAGAGACCTAGTTATTAGATATACTATAAGCAGAAAAGCAATAACTATAATACTATAGGTTAGAACTAGAACTATAGCTCTAGTAGATACTCTAATAATAATTAGATTATAAGTAGATATATCTAAAATTACTAACTTAATATAAGAGTTGTAGAAAGCTACTCTAGATACTATAATTAGTAGTAATATACCTACTAATCCGATAGCTAGTAGCAAGATAGTAGTTATACTAGTACTTGCTATATTAATGCCTGCTCTATTAACTCTAGCTCTCTTAATGCCTATATTAGTAAGGGAGGGCCTACTAGATAGCTAGGAAAATTTATATAGTACGATATCTAATTTCAAGCTACTATCTAATCTAATACATCTAGACTATAAACCTAGTATGACCTAGGAGGACTTTGACATACTATTAAAAGCGTATTATAAGGAGGTAGTAGATATTACCGAGCTTAAGTAAGTTATATAAGCTAATAGATTATAATATAAGGATAGACTCTAATTAGGCTATAATAGAATGAACGTAGAACTTAATAACTCTTTATATATACATCTATCCCTTAATAGGTAGAAAGAAACCTATCAAATGTTTTATTATAAATAGGAAGTTAAGGGGCTAAAGTACCTTATAGAAATACAAGACTTTAGTTATAAACTTCTATTTGTATAAGTATATATAATCATATAGGCCTTAGAGCAATTCTATAGAGACCTAGGAGGTACGATTATTAGCTATATTATAGGGATTAGGAAAACTATAATTATATTAGTAATATACTATATGTAATATATAATTAATAAAATGTAGTACTATATTAGCACGAACCCTAATAAGTACTATAATAAAGAGGATAGTTAAGGTAGCTTAGTATGCCCTTCAAATACTAAGATATATTATATGTTTAGGTTTAACTACCTCTATATAAAGATATTGCCTACTTATTTCATTAAATAGAAGATAGGTACTACTATTACTATAGTTCTATTAGGACTACTTGATATCTAAAAGGAGGAAGCCCTTATATATTAGCTGCTAGAAGGTATATATAGCAAGCTAGCACTAGTACAGGTACTTGTTATATATAGGGATACAAAAGCAAAAGATAGTATAGTACTAATACTTACTTAGGAAAAGGCCTTAACTAGAGAAAATCTTATCCCTCCTAATACTAATAAGATAAAGCTATATTATTATAGACCTTAGATTAAAAATAGGACCATTTTTATTATAATAACCTTAAAATCTATATTAACCTACTTCTTAGATAAGTTCATAGATAATAATAAATACTAGGTATTTGTATATAAGATAAAAACAGGTATAACTAAAACTAAAAAAGCAAAGTATAAGATATACCTTAAAACCCTAATCTTAATATTTTACTAAAATAAGTATTACCTTAAGAGAAACGAAACCTTAAGTATGATTATAGTATACTATATACTCGAAGCCCTAATCAAAAGAGGCTAGGGTTAACTACTAAACTAGTATATTGCAATAGGCTAGCTAAGTAGTATAATAATAACAACTAGGCCTTCTAATATTGCCGAGATTATTAATATTATAAAGTATCTAGAATAAAAAAACTATAAAGTTCTATAATACTAGATAAACGGCAAATATAAGAAGCTTAATACTAATTAGACTATAATAATTAGTAGTAAGAAACCTATAGTAGAGAAGTTAATGATATTAAATACGAGCATATAATAAATTTGCCCCCTCCTTGCCTATATTATAATTAGATTTATTATAAGTAGTAACTTCTTTAGCAAAAAGGTTATTACTATTCTAATTAATAATTATAAGGTATTAATGTATAATAATAGCCCTATATAGATAGGAAAGCTAGCTAGAATTCGAGAAAATAATAATGCCAAGTTTATATAGTATTATCTTAATTCGAAGACTGCTTATATAGAATATATTAGCAACTTGAAGAACTATAAAAAGCTAAAGAGAGATAATCTAAGGTTATACTACTAGGAGCGCTTATATTCTTCTTTCCTATATCTAATAAGACTATATAAAGCAGATAGCAACTCTCTTAAGCTAACTATAATAGAATAGTAGAAGATAATAAATAAGGGTATATAGGTATAAGAAATAGATTCTAATCCCTATTTCTGTAATCTAGATACTATTATAGTATTATTAGTAAAACTCAAGTATATTAGAGAATCTATTAAGAAACGAGAAGATAAAGAAGATATAATAGGTATACTATATTACTAAATCTTTAGTTCCTAGTTCTATATAAGCACCTATATTATCTACCTTATAAGTCGGAATCTATCTACTTATTCCTAATATATCTAATATAGAATTAGTATATAAAGTACAAGTTAGATATCTTAGCAGCCGACTTAATCTTTATATATAAGTTATTACTATAGATAAAAATAACTACTAAGCTAAATAGGTTTAAGTACAACCTTAATAAAGGTAAGAATAAGAAATAATATATAGCATAATATATTATTAGTACGACTAGTACTTTTGCTATTAGTTTAATATTAGTAGAGGCCGTTTTAGTAATACTATTAGAACTAGACTTCTAACTAAGTATAATAATACAGTCCTTTATATACTATTACTATTAAGGCAATAAGAATGCCTATATGTTTTCTATACTATTAATAGCGATAGATAGTACTATAGAAACCTATATTTAAGATATTAATAGATAGTAGAAGCAATTTGGAGATATAGCTAAATAGTATAAATTACAAGAGAATGAATATATAATACTTTTAAAAGAACTTAACCTATAGGTAGTAAAAGAGAAAGAAGATAGAGACTTAGCTTATTACTAATAATATAAGGGTATAGCCCTATAGGGAATAGCAATAGAAATAGCATAAAAAGAATATAGTAAAAAGTATACCTAAACTTTAAATCTACCCTAATGCTAAACCTACCTAAACGTTAAATCTATCCTAATACTAAACCTACCTAAACGTTAAATCTACCCTAATCCTAAACCTACCTAAACGTTAAATCTACCCTAATCTTAAACCTGCCTAAATATCGAATCTACCTTAATCTTAAACCTGCCTAAATATAAAATCTACCCTAATCCCAAAAAGTCTAGACTAAGGAGCTTAGGTTAGTTTTAAAGATAATAGTATAGAATCCGAAATATAATATATATCTTCTACCTTTCTAGTATTAATAATATAGCTAGCTAAATACTAATCCTTTTATACCTATATATTCAATAATATCACAAATTGTTCTTATAGCTAATATAGTACTATTAATACAAGAAGAATGCTTCTTAGGAGAAGTTAGTATTATATTCTTTGACCTAATTACTAGTAATACCTATAAAACCTAATAGCACTTAGATTCCCAAGAATAGTAATACATTTAGGTATTTTTATCCTTACTTAATATAAAACTAATAAGTTCTTATAATACGAATACTAAATAGAAATCGAAATAGTTCAAGCTATAAGATAACTATCTATACTAGAGACTAAACTAGAAGTTTAAAGCGCGTTATTCTATGCCTAATAACGAGGTATTTAAGACTATTATAATAGAGTATATCCGTTTATAATATGCTAGTAAGAATAAGGTATTTGAGAAGGTTCAACAAAAATTCTATAGGATCTTATAGACCGAATATATATAAGTTATAAGCTGCTACTAATATTATATAAGTACGTATAATAATAACCCTCAAATACTATACAAGCAACTTATATAATAAGATAATATCCTATAGCATATTCAAGTTGATCTACTTGATTTCTATAACAAGTAGTCTAATAACTACTCTTAGGTCCTTTATATATATAATGATATAAGCAAGTTCTACTAACTATATACATTATAAATAAAGGATAGAGAGCAGATTATAGAATGTATAGCGCTTTTTATTATAGCCTTTTTCTAGATAGATATACTATAATATAATAATAAGGAAGAATTTAAAGGTATATTAATCTAGGAACTAGTTAAAGGATAATAATTAACAGGTTTGCTAATATGACTATAGGCGCTCTATTAATTCTATTAGATAAATATAGACTCGAAATCACGTAAGGAGCCCTTTACTCTCTAGAAGAATAGGAATCTATATAATATACGAATATAATAATAAAGGTAAAGATCAAGGTATAGAAAGTAGATAATAGTACTAATAGGTAGTATCCTAGTCTTATTCAAGTAGCTTTAGATCTAAATAGGCAGGAAATAACAATACTAGGTTATATACCCTAGTAGCTTATCCTTATAACTAGTAAGAAAATATAAAGGATCTAAGAGAGTTAGCTAGGACTATATAATAATAAGGGGATTGAAGGTAGTATAACTGAAGGTTATAATAGTAGTTCTACTAAAGGTCTAGGGAAAGATCTAGTAGAGAATAAGCTATTAGAAGGGATACTAATACTAGCTAGTAATAAAGAAGAACGACTAGCCTCCTTACTAAATATACTATAAGAAGTCAAATATCTACCTTAAGAAGAATATTATAATACCTAGAAAAAGTAAACGCAACTTATAAATACTATAAGAGACTATTCTATAATACTAAGTAGGTCTTAAATCTAGGATCTTATTCTATTAGATAATGCCCCTAATACGAATAATATAGGTTCAAGCTTATTAATTAGAGTAAATACTATTCCTACGATTAATACTATAATCGACCTACTATATAATAGATAGCTCTATATTTATGCTAAAGATATAATAATCTTAGGTTTCTTAAGTAAGTACTAGATTATAAAGGCTATACAAGCGCGAGTTTCAGACTTCTAGTTTAAGTTAATACTAGCTAGTAATACTATTTTATTACTTAGGAAACTATTAAGTAAAGAGATAATAAAGCTTATACCTAGTAGCAAGCTAGGGTATATAGACCTAGGTAATAGATATATAAATATATCATAAGTAATAAACACTCTAGATAACTACTTTTACTAGCTAACTACGCTTTTTACTATCTATAAAGAAGATACTAATCTACTACTAAGAAACTATCTAGTAGGCCTATAAGCTTAATTAGAGAAAAAGAGTTAAAAAGAGAAAATAAAAGGGCATACTAAGGTAGAATAGAAGATTGCTATAAGTAGTAGAACTAGGGTAGTAAATAGTACAAATATAGATAAAGAGAGGAAAGAACTTATAGTATAGAAAAAAACAAAAAGAGTAAGATAGAATATAGCTAGGGATAGTTAAAACATAGGAATAAAAATATGATAAATTTTCCTAAATAAACTAGTTAATATATTAATAGCAATATAGATTAGGATATAAACTAGTTGACATATTAATAGCAATATAGATTAGGATATAAACTAGTTGACATATTAATAGCGATATAGATTAGGATATAAACTAGTTGACATATTAATAGTAATATAGATTAGGATATAAACTAGTTGACATATTAATAGCAATATAGATTAGGATATAAACTAGTTAATATATCATAGCGATATAGATTAGGATATAAACTAGTT
>QGMI01000763.1:0-19430 GCA_007821535.1 Lachnellula occidentalis | reverse complement strand
CCATCTTCCCACCCAGATATTTATCTATCGTGCCATCTCCCCACTTGTTTGTATCCCCCAGCGTAATTTCCAGCTTCTTTCTCGACTTAGACAGCGCCTTTACAGCCTTGTCCAAACTGGACGACTGATCCACCAAGTGCAGTACCCGCAACCCCTTTGCCAACTTCTTGTCCGTCCTCAACGTGTCAAGCGCTGTCCCGCCAATATGGCCCTGACATTTATCATTCCCGTCAATGCTGATGAATTCGATGTTTGGACAGTTCCGGCAGATGGCTAAAAGACCTGCATCGGTAAGATCGCGGGCTGAATCCATGTCTATGTGCACTAGGTTGGTACAAGCAGCCGTGAGTCTGGAGATGGCTGCATCAGAGAGACTGCTTCCATTGCCCGACTCACTGTCACCGCAGTTGAAGCGGCATATCGACTGGCAAAATTCGGGCCCTGCTGCTACTATAGCATCAAGATGTAGGCTGCGTCCGCCGATAATCAGTAAGTCGCTGTTTCTGTGCCATTGGAAATGAGGAGACGTACTCTCGTATGACGAAATCTACGCCAAATTCAATGGATTTCATGTCACCAACTAACTTCTTCTCGTCCCATACCGCACAGTTCTTGAAATAAAGTGAGCTTCCTGGAGGCCAGCGCTTTATCGAATACTCTTCTTGGGGCGCTGCTGCGGAAGGTTTGCGAGTCGGTTTTGCCTTGGGCTTTTGTTTAGTGATGGCTCCCCGATTAGGGATGCTCCTCTTGCCGGTCGAAAGGGCGGCCTTTGTACGAGGCATGATAAGTTTGAACTAAATGAAAGGTTCAAGATAGACACGATGCGACGACACGCGACGCGCAGACGCGTTTGGTAATCGTCCATTTAGCGTTGGCACGTGATAAAGTAGACGTCAGCGGATACGCAATATGTAAGGTTGATAAGCGAGCGTTTTGGTACAGCAGCACAGGGGTAAGTTGCATGGCAACTGTTTACATATTTCCATATCAGAGCTATTAGTTTCATGGACAAATATCCTTTTTAACAGACCCAAAGTAATAAACTCATCAAAAAAAATACAACGGATAAAACATAATCCCATCAAGTTAATCAACTCTTACAAAACGCTTCCGCGCTCTCCCCAAAAATACTATCACTAAACCCCCTAAATTCATCCCCACCAACCTGAAAAGCCATCGCCATCCCAGCCGCCTGATGCCACAAGACATGACAATGCAAGATCCATATCCCTTCATTGTTCGCCTTGAACCTGATGACTACATATCCCCATGGAGGCACATAGACCGTATCCTTGCATAACGGATTGACGAGGTTAAAAGGGCCGCCACGGGGCAGTCGGGAGGGGTTGAAGGGATTATAGTAATCCCAGCCTCCTAAGCCTTCGTAGGAGGCAAGGACGTAGAAGTCATATCCATGCTAGATTGAGGATAATAGCACATGTCAGCTGATTGAGGTGGTGGCTTTGTGGAGATTGCGAAAGGAAGACCTACAAGATGAAAGGGATGACCATTCGCATCGATATTGTTAATCGTTAACTCAACCCATATAGGTTCAGGACCAGTCCAGGGAACAAGTTGATGCTTGTCCCAGATTTCCCGGTCTAAGGCCACGAGCGGAAGGGATTGTGGTTCCCAAGTCGTGTGGTTGATGAATCCTTTTGGGATTTGATGTTCTTTGTTGAGAATCTCGATAGCGGTGTATATCATAAAGGCTTTCTGGGCTTCTGGTATAGCCTTGGGGAGCGAAAGCCCTTTTGCCTCGCGAAGATTGAATTTCTGGATAGAGAAATTGGTGGTTGGAGGTTGGGTTTCTGCTGACTCTGGCGAGAGGAGAAATGATTGGGTGGGTGTGAGTGCGAAATTGGGACGGAGGAAATATCTGTTATCGTTAGATATTTACAGATAGATAAAATGAATGGGGAGGGAGAACGGGATCTCTCGATTCTGGGCAATTTGTTCTATGTCCTAGCGCCATAGAGACTCTTGATTATAAGGAACTCTAAGCTTCACCAGGAATAGAGAGGAGAAGATTTGAAGCTGTAAAGTGGGTGGACAGTGTTGGCCGGGATTTCACAAGTTTATACTTACTCCTTATCTAACTCAATGATTATCTCAGTCTCGGTATTTGCTGCCGATTTAGACCATGTTAAAATGAAATCTACCCTCTCCGCGGGGTATAGCACTCCGACTGAATTGGCCGGATGGTCATTTTCAGCTATTTGCTGACCACCATCTACTTGAACGATTTTCATTTCAGAGTCAGGTATTGTGAATGAGAAGCCAGACAGAGAACTAAAAACTCATTAGCTATACATAGACTTGTAGTTATGATAAATGAAGTACCCGACGTTCACTAGCCTCACTCTGTAATGGGTTTGTTTATTGATAGAGAGAGATGGCTTTACTATGTCGCTGCATATAACTGGAGCGCCATGTGTGGCCATAGAACATTCAAATTGGCCCAAGCCGTTAATGAGAAGAGAGTCGGGACATGGCTAGTGTGTAATTAGCTCCTGATCTATCATTTAAACGCGTTGGTACAAACTTCACTGCCAGTGCTCGAGCGGTCCATAAAATTAGCAAGAACCTTTTTAGATGGCCAATGATACCAATCTCCCACCAAGAATAACAGATCCTTTTCGTACGGGTCTTCTAGTGGAGTGATAGGGTTATGAATTACAAGCCCTCCGTATAAACCGTCTGCTGTTTGTACTTCAGAGTGCCCATGATACCTATAATTTGTGAAAATAAAATCTAATCTTTAGATCATTTTATCTTACCAAAATGTTCCCGCTTGGTCATCCGTTGGGACTCGGTAAGTAAACATCTTTCCTGGTTTTATAGCACATTGATTGATGCCAACAGGCCCGTCCATATGATTTGCTCCTATTTCATTGAGGTTAACTTGGCGTTGATTAGAGGAAAGAGCGGCATAGCTACCTCTCATGTGGAGGCCGTGCCAGTGCAGAGACACACTTTCTTCAGAATGGTTAAGGACCTCAAGGATATCACCTGAGCGAGCTTCGATGGTAGGACCAGGAAATTGATCTGTAGATTTTTAGAGAGATTATAAGGTGCTAGGGCATTTTGAGGTACCATTAATGAGAAAAACATTCTTTTCAACGCCGTTAGGAGCTATGGTTTCCTTCGTGATATTCCACGAGAACTTTCTAATGCAGGGGTCACGCGACACGTGCTCTTCTGGATGAAGCATGAACTTTAGATCTCTCTCAGGTCCAGGTCCTGTCACCGTGATCGGATCAGAATGCTCTTCAAGTTTCCACGCCGGGACCTCGAATGCGGACTTCCGTAGTAGGAGGAAGAGGAGAATGACTATTGATAGTAACAACGAAAAGCCCCCTACGAGGGCCAGGCCGCATACTCGGAATCTCAGTTGGTAACGACGATACGAAAAGTCTTGCTTATATCGCTTGGGTATCGGCTGGTCATGGAGAATGAGCAATGACTCGGATCCGTCTTCTACGGACATTTGGACTGTATATGATCTGGGACCTGAGGTAACGATAGAAAACACTATGTGTTGAGTTTCGCAGCGAATTCTATCTCTAGAAGAACTACCATTCTTCGAAGTCGAGCATGCAGTAGAAGTGGGGGTTCTATGAGTCCGACACTATACCGAAAACTCCATAATTCCGCAGTGCGTATATTGCCTTGCTATATGCACTTTATCACGGCTTTGTAAGAGGTTGTGATGAGAGGGTCCCTTTGCATACAATAGATGTCATGAGTCCGAGTTTACCGCCCTGTCGAACAAGCCAGTCTAATCAATGAATACTCCATACATTTGGAACTTTAAGCGAACCAATGATAGCTAGCTATAAATAGGGGGTGACATCCCACTGTGAGAGATCATGGCTTTAGGCTGTGTCTTGGCACTCGCACGTGTGGTGACTGGCATAGACGATTTGCTACAACGTCCTCTCCGTCCGAGAAATACTCTGCAAATAAAGTCACGTATATGCACCAAAGTTCGCTTGTGCACGCCTATTCATTTGGCAGAGTATTTTTCGGACGGAGAGGTAACGTTACGAGTATAAATGCTAGTCACTAATTGTGGAGAACAACTATCTCACCACGAAACTGGGTCCAAAGCCTTGTTGAGACGTCCCATCCGAACACACCGGTTTAGAAACATCAGTTTACTTAGGTAAACATTAACCAAGAAGGCTGAACATCCAGGATAGAGAATAAGGAGTCAAGCGCGAAGAAATAATTAGCGGGTGGGGGAAATCGTTCACATACTACGGAGTAGCCTTCAAGTTACTCTTTGGCGGGTTGAAATACGCCGAAAAGCAGCAGCGTGGCCAATCTCGAAGCTTGATTCGAGCTATTCATCTCCCAGGAAGAGCTATGAACCAAAGGTTAGAACGAACTTGCTGATAGTAACTGCGGTCCATTGATGGTGACCACGTGCGGCTGCATGCTGCTATCGTTATCTGCAGTCATCTTGTAGTCCAGAAATGTCATTTGCACTGGGGCCTCATAATTCTTGCAGTAGCTCGGTGCATTAGGCTATGGACTTTGGACCATGCTCACAAAAGCAGAAGGAGCAGTGAAACACGTGGGAGAGAAATATTCTTTATGTCTCCTTGTTTAAATATAAACATATCAACGCGGGGTGCCCAGTCTCATATTGTCAGGAATATTTAAACTTCACTCAGCCTCATAGTCCTTGATTTATTCAGTTTACCAGTGATAATGTCTAAACTCACCGTATCACTGCTGGCGCTCGCCGGCGCCGTCAATGCTGCCTCTCTCGGGGATGTTAAGCATGTCGTTCTGCTCATGATGGAAAACCGTTCCTTCCAGCATGTGAGTGTTGATATCTTGGAAAAACATACTGTTAGCAAGGTCTCATGTTCTAACGGGTGCAGTACTTTGGTACCTTGGCTGGGGTTCGAGGTTTTGCAGATCCTAACGTGCAGATCAATCCGAATGGTAAATCTGTCTGGTATCAGTAGGTGTGGGGTGCATCTCAGAGCTTTGCCCAATACATTATATTCTTGTCGACTTATGACTGCAGCTAACAAAATATCCAGGAACGTTACTGGCTTAACCAATGAGACCGAATATCTTCTCCCTTACTGGCTGAACCACGCTGGCGGGGAGGAGAACTTCAACAAAAGCATGTGTCTCTGTGCTGGTGCTAACAACTGGGTACCTACCAACCAGGCCATGAATGGGGGCTTGATGGACAAATGGGCACTGATTGATGATCCTCAGGCCTGGGGCTATTTCAAGCGCCAGGACCTCCCATGGCATTATGCTTTGGCAGACGCATACACGGTCGGAGACGCATATCATGTATGGAGTTCGATTTACAATAGGCCTTTACATATACCTAATATTTTACGTAGGCAGCCATTTCTTCGAACACTGACCCAAACAGATGGTTCTGGCAGGTTCGTGTTACCCATTTTCTTGCTCTAGTCAAGAATCGTTATTGGCAAAGTTCCATTTCTCTTCGTGATTCTTACCCAAAAATGCAGTCCGGCACGATCAACGTACCTGGAGGCAAACAGGCTCTTGGAGACGGAGGTGTTATTTTGGATGACAACCAAGCAAATGGTAAATTACCAACTGGCCACCATAGGCAAACAAAGGTTAAAATATCCAGGTTGCACGGCTGAGAATTTGGACTGTCTTCCCCTAAAATGGCCGGCATATGCTCAGTATCTCGATGAAGCTGGTGTCGACTGGCGGTCTTACCAAAACTCCTATCAATGGGCCACTAATAGTGGTCTATTTTATTTCGAAGCGTTTCAGAACGCGGACGTAAATTCCAGCTTGTATAAGCGAGGTCTTGCCTTTGATGGCGAAAACGGTCTAGATGCTTTCAAGGCTTCTGCCGCCGCCGGAACGCTTCCCGAGGTCAGTTGGTGTTTCCCCCCGGGTAATCAGCAAGAGCATCCTCCCCAAACACCAAAGGATGCTGCTTGGTATATGAACGAGATTGTGAGCTCTGTCATCAATGGCCCACATTATAACGAGACTATTCTTATGATTACTTACGATGGCAAGTTGAGCTACCTTTATAGTCTTAATTATCCATTTAAATCCGAAAACTAATATCTAGCGGATAGAGGCCGGTGGTTGGGGTGATCACGTCGCTCCTATAGTCTCTCCTAATGGGACAGCGGGAGAATGGTTCGAGGACCCGGATGGGGAATTAGGTTATGTTCCCTCTGGACCTGGTAAGCTTATCATTATGTTGCTGGTGTCTCTGGCACTAAGTAGCATATACTAATATTATCAAGGCATTCGTGTCCCTCTGTGGATAGTTTCTCCTTTTACTCGCGGCAGTCACGTCTTCACTGAACGTGCTGATCACTCCTCAATGCTTCAGTTCCTGGGTAAGTAACACCCCTGAAGTTGTATCATGTATAGCAACTAATTCAAAACACGCAGAGGAATACCTTACCGCAAAGGGTTACAACCGGGACAACGTTACTGCTGACCAGCTGTCTGACTGGCGACGAGAGCACATGTCCACCCTCGTTAACGCTTTTGATTTCGACCATGTAAGTCATTGTATTTTCCAGTAGAATGATTATTTTCTCTAACCAGATAATGAACAAAAGCCCGACTATAGCATACCAAATATTCCCACACCTGATGTTCCTATATCAGACTCTGATGGTGCAATTCTCGGCATGTACAATGCGTTTTGTTCCGTCGAGTGGCCCGAAAGCTGTAGTAGCGAGACGTACTCTGGAGCTATCCCATACGCCGACCAGACCGAAGAGAATTCGCTCGTCTTTGAAGACGGTTACAGGGGTGTGAGAGGCTATCTCACCGAGGGTCGCTACCTAGTCTTCGCCTCAAACGGCTACGCCCTTACCAACCCTACAACTACCCAGAAGCAATTCACAGCCACTCAGGCAGCTGCTCCCTACGACTCTATTAGCCAGCGCTGGGTCATCCACACCCTTACTCCAGAGGGTACGACCTTTCACATCACCAGCGCTGTGGATGACAACTATATTTCCCAGCAGTCAAGCTTGTCTGTTTCCGCATCCGGTGCCGAGGTCTACAATATCACCAATGTTGGGAGCAGCCAGTATATTCTGCAGAAAGAGGATGGGCAATATCTGAACATTGGGTCGAATGGGAAGATCTCTTTTGATCCCACGGCGATCCCCTATAGCATTTACAGCGTGACTTACCATACATAAAGTGAGTGAGATATTAGGGAGCAGATGAAAGGACGCTGTGAATTGCAGAATCTGAGTAGGTTGAGGAGATAAGAAGGAAAGCCAAAAACTTGCGTAAAGTTATATGTCATTTTAGTTATGACGACCGCCATGATTATGGGAACGCTTATTAGTCTTTATACAATCATTCAATTAACTAGGCTTAATAGATTATTACTATACCTTTTTTGATATAATCAACCAGCGTCGTGCCGATCTCAGGCTAAAGTGTCTCTGGACAAGACAGAACTGGCTTGGGTGGAGGCCGAATGGTCGATGCTAATAACCTACTCGTATAAAACCCATATTGCTAGATGCGATATAGGTCAAAATCACCAAAATTCTTGTACATACGACCATAGACTGAGGAGAATTGGGCATCCCGTCCGCTCTGCCATACACAAGCCTCAGATCGGCAGATTAGTAGTTGGGTGGGTGACCACCAGCGAATACCTGCTGTTGTATGTTTTTTGGCTTTTTTTCTTTTGGCTTTTTTTTGGCAACTTATTCTGTCACCCTTGACTTAGTTATATAGAAAGGAATGGTAAATAAATCTAACTATACTGATGATGTTACATAGGTACTTATACTTGAAAAGCATTAATCATTTACTTGCTTTTTCCATTCTGGAGTATAGTATCATTAGAAGGGGTCCATATAATAGTAATAGTAACTGCTACTAGCGTACAAATGCTACTTCTTTCCATCTACGTAACTTTTACAGCTCAACACCCGGTTTAGAGTACGCACATTTATCTACCCAAAGCCCAAACCTCTCGAACCTCTGCGTGGATGAAATAAGTGGCTGGTTAATGTACCAAAACTCGGGGACATTATTCGGCCATTTTTTTCATCCACTGAAAGTACGGCTTCCTGATTAGGGGTCGCCATGGGTCCCCATGGGTCCAAGGTTAGGACCCGGACCCGACCCATGGCTCCAAGGTGAGGACCCGGACCCAAACCATGGGTCCCCATGGGTCGGGTACCCATGGGTCCGTGGGTCTTGTGGTGACCCCTATTCCTGATAACAGTATACCACACCACCCTTCAATCTATATTAATAACAAACTTCCCAATGCCTCCCTTCCCATCCAAGACCGCCTGACAGCCCTGCCTCACCCCCTCAACATCAGACAGCATCACCTGCCTCCCCACAATCGGCTTAATCTTCCCCTCATCCACCCACCTCGCCAGCCTTTCCAAATCCGACCCCGTCGGCTCCGTAAGCAGAGCACTATAATCCACGCCCGCCCTCCTCATCCACATCCTATAAAACCAATCCACAAGATCCAGCAGAATCACCAGCCAACCCCCCGCCTCAGGCCTAGCTTCCTTCATCATAGCCCCCGACGGCACCGTAGTCACAGAAACAATCACACCCCCCCTCTTCATCATCCCCAGCCCCCCCAGCGTCATCCCCGTATTATCATACATAAAGTCCACCGTCCCCCTCCCCACCCTCTCCACCACATATCCCGCACCCCCCTCATAATCAACCACCACATCCACCACCCCATCCCCCAACAGCTCCTCCACCCTCCCCATCTTCCTCCTCGAAACCGTCGTCACCACTTTCCCCGCCCCAAACACCTTTTTCGCCATCTGCACCCCAAACGAACCCGTAGCGCTCAGCGCCCCACCCACGAACACCGTCTTGCCCCTTAGTCCGATCTTGTCGTCGCCGCGCTGCAGACTCTGCAGTGCTGATTGGGCCGCGAGTGGGATGGCGGCCGCGGCGCTGAAGGAGAGGGTGGTGGGCTTGAGTGCTGTGACGGAGGCGGTGCAGAGGGCGTATTCGGCGATGGTGCCGCGGATCGTGGAGTCGGCGTATACCTCGTCTCCTATTTTGAAAGTTGAGACGGAGCTGCCGATGGCGACTACGACGCCGGCGAGATCGACGCCGAGTTTGTAGGGGAATCTGCAGGGGAGTTAGTTAAAGATGTTTGGGCTTGGAGAGAAAATGGGTGGGCTGAGGTTACGTTGCTGTTTCCATGAGCTTGCCCATGCTGTGGGTATTGGTTAGCATATGTATATTTCAGATGATTCGCCGGGGTGGACTGGACTGGACTGGACACTTACCCCGCTGCCATCTTGACGTCGATAGGGTTCACGGAAGCTGCGTAGACTTTAACCAACAACTCGTCGGGCTTCGAGATCTGTGGCGTGGGGACAGTGGCAACATCGTATTCAGCTGGCTTGCAGTATCTCGGCAGGACTAAAGCACGCATGGAAGAAGGTATTGATTGGGACATTATGTGGATGTGGTGGTGTAATGAGTTGACGCAGCTTGGTTTAGAATACATGAAGCTGAGAAGCTTCCACCGTCTTTTATATGAATGACGAACACCGTCTCGTAGATCATGTTTGAGACTATTCTGTATACGTACCAAATATCGGTCTTCAGCATCCGGAACGACGATTTCAAGGGGGAAGAACAAGCGAACGCCGATATCTTCGGTCTTCGAACATAATGGAACATTACTTCCGAATAGGCAAAAGACCCTTCAAGAATCCGCCATCAGCTTTTTTATCTCGTTCGCTTTAAAAGTCTGAAAAGACTCCTTGCAATCTGAGTGTTTAATGTCATCAATCAGCACGCAGTAACGACACATCAAAAGGATTGCCGCAAGGGCAAGAAAGGCACAAAATAAATACCGGTAATCGCGATCGGGATGCGTGATACGAGGCAACATATATGCATCTGACTTCCTTGAGTTAGAAAGTACGATTTGTAATAAAAAGGAATAATAGGAAAGGGTAAAAGAAACTAGAAACAATAGTCGACTAATTACCGACCCGCTGGAAAGTCGGATTCCAATACAGGATTTCAAAACGAAAGAAAATACTAGCTGAGAAAGAATACCTCCAAAGCTGGCACAATATGTCTTCATTCGTCTAATCTAAGTTCCAAGCCATATCCGATGCCTACATATAAAAGCAAATCTCCCGAAACCTAGAGGGGTATCTAAACTCCACACCCACAAGCAAGCCAATTTTCGACGCCTTATTCCTATCCCTTACCCCAATCCCACATATGCACTCATACACCATAAAACTCATGACCAGCAGCTGCTTGATCAAGATCCATAAATTGGTCAATATCTGACTCTGCAAACGCCATCGGTGGCGCTACTTGAGCTGGTTGTACGTCTAGGAATACATCATCGGCAGGAGCACCATCTAGACCTCTACTGACCTTGAAATCCGGAGGAACAGCGCGGCCTAGCGTATCCTTCCGATTGCGTTTTCGCTGCTCCGGATTGTTGTTCTTGTCGCGCCGGCCATTCATCCACGCTCCGGCGTCAGTGGTGATGCCACTGCTGAGTTCCTCCTGGAACTTTTGCATTCCACGGAGAATGGGTAAGAGCGTGCGCGTCTCGTACCAGCGGCCCTTGACATCGCCTAGGCTGCGTCGAGCTGCTGGTTCTAGGAGGCGCCATTCATACCATATTCCTTTCTTAGCAACATCCGCGACTTCGTTCCGGAAGCGGAGGTCGACAATCATGCGTGGAGGGAGGGCTGGAGTCGGCCATTCGGAGCGTGTTTTGTAGGGCATGGGCATCTCGACGAATTTGTAGACGTCGCCGACAAAGACCACGGTAGAGGTGCTTGGGGGCGTGGTTCGCTCGATTAATTTGTGAATTATGAGGACGACAATGTCGTTTCCTGGGACTCGGAGACGGACTGGCTCCCCTACCCATATCTTCTCGGCGCCTAGGAACATGCCTTTGTAGTGTATTTCACCTGGTCCGGCTAGAGCACCCTCTATCCGGTCGAAGAGTGAGTAGCTGGAATCGATGACTTTAGCAGCAAGAATACTTCCATCTACTACGTAGTCGCGAGATTGACCGCCATCATGTTCTCCTCTGACAACCTGCTCCCAAGGAACTTGATCGTATGTAAGATGTTGTATGGCAGGAACTGTGGTATTTGGGACACTCCAGGCCAACCATGGCCGAATCGAGTTTTCGTCATCTTTAATCTGGTAGGCCTGGTGCTGGAAGGGATTCGAAAGGGGTTGGATAAGATAGCGTGGCTTATTATTTTGCAATCCGCGTTTTGATATCACACCCAGTCGCCAATTTACAACGATGTTGAACCAAACCAATTCTCCTGGCCTATAAAGATATCTTCCACTCGGGTCGCCGTCAAGCTTTTGTTCGGCGGTCTTGATGGCCTGGGTATTGAACGGAGGCTGGTATGTTGGTCTCGATGGTGCTGGGGCTGGGACTGGGGCTGGGGCTGGTGCGCCTTCAATGATATTAGCTCATACCATATAATGCAGTGGAGATAGTTACTCTTTGGGGCAGCTGAAGCTACAGGAACGGGCTTCACCTCCTTCTTAACAGCTGCCTCTACCTTCATGGGCTCTTCCCCGGCGGCCTCTTCATCGCCATCTGGGGAACATATTTTACAAGAACAATTTCTGGGATCGCCCTCGGTGTCCGTACACAGCCATAGCATATGTGGAAAGAAGTCTGCCGGGCTTCTGAACCTCTTTTTCCGGCCATGAGGATGACCATAGAGGTATGCGTCTTGACGCTCATACACGCCGGATGAGTGTTTTCCTTTGTCTTTCTTGTCCTCGGCCAGCTTTTTGGCATTATATTTGACATGTTCCCATAATACATATCCCTCGGGAAGTTCGCTCACGATATAATTGCGGTCTATAGAAGGGTCAGCTTGTTGAAATATAGAAGCGGGGACAAATTACCAGCCCATTCTCTTCCACCGAGAAGATGCATGTACATGCCACCTAGCTTCCGCCGCCAATCCACTGCCTTGGCATCATCGGGTTCAATCTTCCTATAGCAATCTACATTTCCACTGGCGGCATCCGGTGTATCGTTCAATTGCGCTGTTGTAGGTTGATTGGGCTCTCTTAAACCGGAACGAGTGATGATCTCGAATTGCCCATCGGATCTGACAATTGTGAACGGCCAGTAGGGGGCCATAGTGGTTTTGAGGCGGTTGAGACGTGTTTGTAGGCATCAACGGGAAGGGTCAGGGCTATAACATGGGGAAGCTTGGACGTGGTACGGAGTATGGTTGGATGTATACGGTTTACGGTAGAGCTTCGAGATCTTCCTGTAAGGTACGGATGCTCGGATTAACTATCGGGACGCAACGCGTCTTTAGAAATGCCCCTCCTTCTTTGTCTTGTTAGAGTAAGTGTAGGGTACTTCCAGGTTAAGCATAAGATATTACTGCACTGCACGCCATATATAGACTTAAAATACAGTATTTATTAAGTATTCCACATTTACCTGGTTACCTTCTTCTTACTGTAGGTACTGTTTCGGACATACAGTAATATAATACCCCTAGTAACCCTACCGTATTCCTCATACGAAAGCGGTCTGGCATGGCAGCTGAAATTCGCGTCCCCCTTACGCGACGGACGTCCTGTGAAGTTCATTCATATCTGGTCAGCTTCTGCGCTCCGCGCATTCCACCCACGAACCCGTCAATCGCACCACTATACAGATCTTGCTCATGGCCTGTGTTGCCGTATTAACATTCAATCTACACCCTCGACTTTTTGCGACATGCATGCGTGTCACTACCGTTAACACAGCTCCTTGCTTTTGCTCTCACGCACTCGGTTCAGAACATCTCAGTCTCCAGTGACCCCGCCATCAACATTTCAAGTCCTCTTTGAACATCACTTTATTACCTACTCTAGGTACTCACCCCTTCCTTCAACATGCAAGCACCAAACTCAGCAACTCCTTTGCCTGCTCGTCCAACTACGGCCTCGACGTTGCTTGCCCAATTTTCTCCCACCGCAACCTTAGCTCACAAGATGGACAGGAAGACGCCCTCTCCGGGCCTACAAAGAGCCATTTCCAATTCACAATCCGACATTGTGTCCTCGATACCCTATTCACTCCCAACCTCGAGCAAATCGAATTCCAATCTGGCTACAGACATTACCAAAGAAGCAGTAGACCAGCACAACGTGGGAACGATGGCAGACGGTGACGTTGATGGTATTGAATATGCCACTCCATCTCGTCGCCAGCTGAGAGAACGAGTTCCGAATAAGTCTCTCAAAGCTCTTGAGAATATAGAGGTGGGAAGACGACGGTCGGGAACCACCAAGCGGGAGCCTCGCACCTCGAGCGCTACCTCGACCCCGAGGGCGAGCAAGCGGGTGGAAATTCGACAAGATATTGCGAGTCACACGGTGGCCCTGCGAACTGCTTTTTTCATTGAGAAGAAGGACTTGTTATTACCCCTTTTGCCACCTAATAACCATGTCAAGAAGTTGATCGAGAAGCATGAACGACTGTCAGAAGATGAGCGTTCGAAGCTCCATCATGGGACGCCATATGAAGAAATTGAAGAGGCCCCACGCGGTATTCTTGCAACCATGAAACCATATCAGCTCTCTGGTCTCAGCTTCTTGGTTTATCTACACCGCAATGTGAGTTTCCACCTCATTTTTTACTTCCTAAGCTGACACTATATAGGGTCTCTCGGGAATCTTGGGCGACGAGATGGGCTTAGGAAAGACTCTGCAAACCATCTCTTTGATTCAATATCTAAAGGAGCACGATCCAAAGGCTGGCAGAGGTACACTGCAACGACCGTTTTTGGTTGTCTGCCCTCTCTCTGTCTTGAGTTCTTGGATGGCCGAGTTAAAGCGTTGGGCACCTCACCTAAAGGCAGTTCGGTTTCACGGACCAGTCAAGGAGCGAGACCAGATCAAAAAAGTTGTCATGGGTGACGAAGACTTATATGGTAATGCGACTGCCCAAGGCAAAGCTAAGCAAAGGCGCCGAAAGCCGCAGGTCATTTCCCTAGACTCGGACTCGGAGGATGAAGACAGCAGTGGAGTCGATGTTGTCGTAACAACCTATGATTGCTTCAAGGCCGAGCAGAGTTGGTTCAAGAGAGCTCTTGTATGGCGATACGTAGTCCTGGACGAAGGTCATACGGTATGTTCAACTAGCGTTAACTCGAGCTCGGCTAACAGATCACAGGTCAAGAATCATGAAAGTCTTGTATCAAAATCTCTGCACGGCCTACAAGCAGAGTATCGATTGCTACTAACAGGCACTCCGCTCCAGAACAATCTGTCTGAACTCTGGGCGTTGTTTCACTGGCTTTATCCAGAGGTTTTCAACGAACAGTCGCTAGAGTTATTCGAGAAATCCTTCAATCTAACAAAGGGGCACTACTCCAACACCGTTGTGGTTGATTCTCGCCGACTTCTTGAGTTGATCATGCTTCGACGTATGAAAGATTCGGCTGGAGTTAACCTCAACCTTCCTCCAAAGACTGAAGTTCTCCTCTTTGTACCACTAAGTCCAACTCAGAGAGCGTGGTACCAGCGTATCATCACTAGATCCGATGAGGGGCTATTAGATGAGATATTCAAAAGCAAACGCGAAGACATTGGCGAGGAAGAAGAAGAAGCCAAGAAGACCCGCGCTCTTGAGATTCTAGGGGATGAATCCAAAATCGGAACGATAGAATGGACTGATGCACAGCAGGCATTAGCCGCAGGCATTGACAGCGACAAACCCGCCCCAGGTGGCAATAAGAATGATTACCAGCGCCTCATGAATCTCTTGATGCAGCTGCGCAAAGTCTGCAATCACCCGTATCAAATTCCTGATGCCCAGCCAGATCCTTACAGGAGTGGATCGCATGTCATTCATACGTCTGGAAAGTTCATCGTACTGGAGAAACTTCTAAACGAGCTTGTCGTCAAGCAAAAGAAGAAGATCCGTAAGTACACTCACAATTCTAGACAATCATATGCTAACGATATGCAGTGATTTTCTCTGGGTTTGTCCAGACCCTCGATTTAGTGGATGAACTGCTTCTCCTCTGTGGTGGCGATGGCTCTGAATATCGTTCAGTTCGCATCGATGGCTCTGTTCCCAGAGCGAGACGCAACCTTGGGATCCGACTGTTTAACAATTATGATACCAACTATAGAGTGATGCTCATTTCTACCAGAGCTGGTGGTCTGGGCATTAATCTAGCTTCGGCATCAGATGTCGTTCTGCTCGACCAAGACTGGAACCCTCAAATCACTCTTCAAGCAGAGGCACGTGCTCATCGAATTGGTCAGAAAAACCCGGTGACCATCTATAAGCTCGTGTCTTCCGGCACTGTAGAAGAACAAATGATGGGCCGCATCCAGAAGAAGCTTTATCTTTCTGTCAAAGTTACCGAGGCAATGCAAGACATTCACACGAAGTTTGGGTCTGGGAAGAAATCAAAAAAGGGTAACTCTCTAGAAAAGGAAGAAGACTTGCCACAATTGAGCACTGGTCAACTCATGAGTATGGTACGACGTGGTGCTGCTACTCTTGCACGACCTCAAATTGATGTTAATGAGATGCTTGACTGGTAAGTTCATTTTGAGGATCTAGTGGCTTCACTGACAATTTTCAGGGACTGGGATGTGACTCTGTCAAAATGCAAGGATCGCCCTGTGGATCTTGATGTCAAGAAAGACGTCGTCGCTGATGCAAATGTTGGTGAGGAAGAAGAGGTCAAGTGGTTGACCGAGCAAGAACGTGTTGAGTCTTATGTTTTCGAGGGCAAACAATTAAACCGCGCTTTGAAGTCGGAACCCGAGACTATTGCTTCCCAGTATGCCCAGATTGACCGGACTGAACGCCGAAAGGGCAAGAATACCACTGTTATGGTCGATGGTTTTGCGATCTCGAAAGAATCGATGGGCTGCAAAGATTGGGAGGCTGTTCCAACGTTTGCTGGAATGAATGCTGCCTATGCCGAGCCAAAACGCGCTAAAAAGGCCCCTGTCGTACCTCAGAGCCATTGCCAAGTTTGCCTTGATGGTGGACAATTAGTCTGCTGCCAAAGCTGCCCTCGTTCTTTTCACCTAAATTGCTTGGACAAACAGGCTAGGACCAAGGCTTTGGGTTTTCAATTTACCTGCCCCCAGCACGAATGCTTCCACTGTCTCCAGAAGACCACCGATGCCGGAGGTATGCTCTACCGCTGTAGATGGTGCGAGCGTGCATACTGCGAGGATCATCTTGAATTCGACGAAACGGAGCTTATCGATGATAACCTTCCTGAGTATGAGATTCTCGGGTATCCGTCACGAGACAACGCATTCTATGTCCGATGTCCCGCTTGCCGTACGCACTTCATTGAAAGGCCAGGCGACAAGCAGCTATGCGATAACATGGCACACAGCATCAGCGTCGAGCATGAACGCCTTTTCAAGGATCCCAGCACACCCTCTACACCTATGACAAACGCAACAACTTTTGAGAGCACTGCCGTGAACACTCCATCTCTCGTCGACGATGAAACTGGCTGGAGGCTCAACAATAAAGGGGCGATCAAGGAGGAGCAGACTAACGGTCCTTTCAAGCCGAATGTTGCGCCCTCGACTGCCCAGCCTGCTTCCGTGGCTCAGAGTCGGCCAGCGCACGGCAGCCAAAAGCAAAAGAACGGCATTCCGAATGGAAAACAGCAAAAGCCGTCTTCAAACACCCATCCGAATTCTATGTATGATTCGTCGCGCCCTGACTTGGACCATCTTCATCCTCAGTACCTCCCAACAAACGGACCAGTCCAATTCCAACCTATGGCATTCCCCCCCAGAGTCAACCCAGCATCTTCAGCCAACACATCACCTCGTAATGCTACCAATCCTAAGGCCCATGACGCCAATACAGGCTCCCCCTCCCAATCGAGACATCCCAACTTCGCTTCCCACCATGGTCACTTGTCTTCTCCTCAGAAAGCCAGTCCTCCATCCATGACCAACCGCGTTGTCATAGATCTACTCGATGATAGCGACGCAGACGATGTTATTGAGGTAGCCCCAGTCAGGAAGCGGAAGATCTCTCCGGAACTCTCTACCCACCCATCCTCTTCTTCGAACAAACGTCAAACTCCCTCGGCGTATTACGGCCATTTGTGAATTTAGGTGTTTTGAGAGAAGGTTGAAGAATTATGATACCCTGAACGACAAGCGTAGTCTCACCGATGTTCTTCTTTGATTTGGAAGGTTGTCAAACGGCTTTTGTTTTCATCGGACCTGTGTCTTTGTCCATTCGGGTCCTGCATTTCACGGCGTTTACTGGTATGGCAATCTGGGAATAGAAGGGAATGATTTATCCTCGTCATGACTCGATGGGATGGAGATACTGTAATGCAAATATCGCTGGTGGCACGATTTGCCTTTGTGGCGTTTATTACATACATGTCTTTTCCCTCCTTCCCTTTGGAAGTTGAAGTGGAAGTGGAGGCAGGAATACGGAACTGATGCACTTTCGTGACATGTTATAAGGGGCATTCTCAGGATATTGAGATGAAGAGAGCAGGGCGTTACTTATAGAGGGCAGGATGGAATGGGATGGGATAGGATGGGATGATTAAGATGAATGGATAAATGGATATATGTATATATAGAATAAATAAACAGGGTTCGAACCAGCAGCTTTTCTACTTTCGTGTTTCTATATATAAGCAAGTTGCTTCTTTGGTTTCCTCGTATTCATTCCCTGCCTCCACGTGGATGAAATAAATGGCCGAATAATGTGCTAGATTTTTGGTACATCATTCCGCCACTTATTTCACCCACAGAGAGCCTGCTTTGTTGAAATAGACGATTCAATACCGTAGGTATACTATATCAATCTATAGAAAGAAGCTCTGCCATATGAGTTGGATTATCTATGGCGTCCTTCATGGGTTGGACCATACATATATACATATATACTGCTATACAACGCAAGTTGTATTTTCGGGTGGCACTATGACTTGCATCGCTTTCTCCTTAGTAGACTTGGCTTTGGTTAGGCGGTTGCGATTGCGGTTGCTGAGTTGCACTTTGAAAAAGGTTTAATGGTTCAGTTCTGTGGGTGTTTATAGTAGGTGAGTTGAGGTGAGGTGAAGGGTGAGGAGGGGAGAGGACGTGGGTCTGAAGTGTGAGCAAGGACTCGCAAGCTATCAGTCTAGGCAACGGATTGGCGCACGTAGATGAGGGGGAGTATGTTGCGAGATGAAGTGAAGCGAAGGAGCTACGATACCAGGAAAAAGCGGTACCAATTTATAATGTGCTACGCGGCGTGGGACATTGAATCGAACAATAATGAGTGCCGATGTCGTGTATCTAGCATAAGGAGCATTGGGGTTTTTGTGAAGAAGGCCGTAAAACACTATAGACCTACCTAGGTAAGGAAGGTTTGCGTTGGATCGCCGTACTATATCTCAAGCTCGATTTTCCCTGAGCTGACTGTCAACCATCATCTTCAAGTACATAAACAAATGTATAGGCGAGTTCCTCGAGGAAGGAGCAATGGTGCTACAGGATTTGTTTAAGTTCCTTGCTTTATTGCGTTACCCCACCATCTCAAAGCACAACATCCTTTTCCTGTCTGGCTTGACTCCAGCATAACACAACACACGAGAACTTTCCAGTATTCAAACATCTTCAAGAAACAATCATTTGCTCGTCAAGATGGCACCAGCAACCACAACCACCACTCAAGGTTCGTCCCTTGTCCCTTTACCTCCAGGCATCGAACACAACACAACACATCTCAAACCTTCCCCCTTCGTATTCCACAAGACAATCAGAGCATGGAACGCCGTACCCTCCTCTTCTACCCTACTCTGAACAAGATATAACGCTCTCGACACTGCCATTCTTGTTCCCAAAAACCTTTTGCACTATGAAATACTGACTCCGTACACCTACAGATGCAGGCTCGTTCGACAAGCAACCAACGAGCACGAGCATTGTTGATAGCAGTGTTACGAGCAGCAAATACGACCCATTCGCTGCTCAGCGCAACGACGATACACATGCAGATGCAAACGAAATCGGAAACAAGAATCCAGCAGGAATAGCAGAGAACAAAGATGCAGAGCCAGTTGCTGCGCAAGACACCGAAAGCCAGGGCGACGAATGGGGTATGTTCGATTCCTTCCTTCCCCTTCCACTTTCCACTCCTTTACCTTGTCCTACCGGGAATGGGGCATTCATTCCGGGAGGCTCAACGTGAGCGTCCTGTATCTCATCCAGCTTGTAACTCACAACTCCCACAAGAGATTCAAACGCCTACTCCCTTCAAACCTCCCTTCTTCACTCCACACCCCTACGCATACTAACCAACACCCACCCCACAGACGCATCCAAAACCCCACCCTCCCGCTTCCAGCAGCGCAAAGGCAGCATCTACGCCACGCCCGGCTCCCGCGACGGCC